>MDJU01000212.1:0-47684 GCA_001721665.1 Trichoderma pleuroti
AACTGGGTAGTGTAGGCGAGATTTTAGTTCTCAGCTGCAGCTAGTCCGGTCCTCGTCCCCTCCTCCTCTCCCCCCTGACCTGACCTGACCTGACCTGCCTCATTTCCCGTATTTTTGCCACTATCTTGGCTGTTTCTCTCGTGTCTCTCCCCAGAGGGTGGTTCCCCTTGACGTGGGCAGAGGTGGACAGATTGTGGGGGGGGGGTGCGTAAGAGGGAAAAAGCTAACGCCGATCAGCTTCACCGAAGCAATCGGCGTAACTCATGCATTCGTGCCCGAGGAGGTGGCCTGTGATTCCACAGTGTTCTGGAGTGGAGCTGGATGATGGAGGTGAGTAATGGCGATGGGCTCGGGAGAAGGCCGTGTGCGTATCCAGACCCAGGGAGGCTCTCCGGCAAAGAGACGGGAATGATGTTGTAATTTGAAGTATGCAGGTTTACTAAAAGGATACGAGATACGGTTATATCATCTGTTTGGCTTGATCTCTAGATTGAAAGGGTGTAGCAATGTGTTGATTGACAGATAATGAAGACTAATTATGCTGCTTTGTGTGGTGTTGTGGAAGGGGTGAAGAAACTGTGGACGTATCAGCTCGATGAGAGTGTGTACGGAGTGCTCGTTCACCAAGACGTGCATAATTGCTACTCGAATGCATAATAAGTTGACATGGTTAATACGAACATGTATTTATCCCCAATATCGTGATTAGAATTTGGTAAGTTGGGCACAGCCATTGAGTTGCCCTGAGAACGAGTGTGTTGATAGATGGAGGGAATAGAAAAGGAAGTAAGTGTCGAGCTCAAAAGGTGATGTGATTTGTGAGATTATTGTGACAGAAGCTGTGAAACGGGTAATGTTAGTAGCTTTTGTTAAAATTATGTTAAAGATGGCTACATTGAATGCTACTTGCTATAGAATGTTGCCCACTGGCCATGATTGATGAGCACTTACACAAAGTAACCTACAGGGAATGAACACTTTGTTTTACTAACAGATTCAAGCATAATGTCAGAGACTGGTGGTTTTTTTTTTTCGAGAAATCTGATCGTGAATCTAGTTAGTGAAAGAGAAGGGAAATTATGATAGGGGAAGTCGTCAGCTCAAAATTACAAATGTTTGACTTGATGTAGTTGAAGTTGGCCTCGAGATCATACAGCTTGACAATCATCACGATCAGGGTCTTGAGTAAACATCCATTGAGACCGAACTGTACCACTAGATTGTGCTTGAGTGCGCCAAGATCCCCAATCACGCACTTGTGAGAACTGATTGGGCTCCATTTACGACATAATGACCAACCCTCTCAGGCATGTGTTATTCTGGGAATATTGAGAACTGAAAAGACGGCATGAAAGAGAGAGAAACATGCCAAGGACTAACCAATTGCAATTGATGTAAATATTTTCTTGTTTCTCCGTCGAATGAAGCCGTAGTGTGGGTGGGAACAGTGATGAACTTGGTAGCAAAAGGCAGTCTCGAATTCAACAAGGTCACTATTTCCTTTGACAGAAACAACACAAATGTCACAGTTGGCGCTGTCTGAAATACAATTACATTTAGTAAGTGAAAATCTCAGAGAAGAATGAATTGAACAAATTACAATGAGTATATTGAAGAAAACGCCAACCGTCTAATGCCACGCTAGAATACCAATCAAATTCCCTATACCCTTTCGCCCAGAGGCTTAACCAATCTCTTTATACCACACAAGACAATTATCCATTGACTTGAAAACTCGCAATGTATACCATAAACATCATTCCAGCAAGACCATGCAACCATCCCATCTGTTCTGACCATCGTATGGACTAGTCGGTCGGGTACCCAGAAAGCCTCTGCAGCCCCTTACTATCGTGGCGGCGAAGCTAGATGTCGTGCTGTTTGAAGTTGAGAAGTGAGTCGCGACTCTCGGGAAGAGACCGGCGTGAGCGATCGGCGCACAAGATCAGGGCTGAGACCGCCCGCAAAGAGTGACTGAGCAGTGGTCTTTCGTGTACCGTCGATGCTGGCCGGGCTTTGAGACCCGCTGGATGTCTTTTCATTGGTAATGAGGCCCTTTTCTTGGACAAAGGCGCTGGAACGGATGTGATACGGATCCCCTTCGTAATATTTGTCTAGAATGGGGTGAACCATGACGGTTTGGTGGTGGATGGTCAGTATTGAGTTGGTTGGTACATTGACCCAATTTTCTAGCACCAAAATGTCAACATCGTCCAAGTGAAATACTCTGGCGTCGAGGATACTGATATTCTCACCTCTTTCAAACGTCAAGGGCTCGCTGGCGACTAGGACAATGTCGCCTCCCTTGTCCTTTCTGTCCATCTGGTACTGCCTATCGTCTGGCAAAGAGGTCCTCGTAACCCATTGTGTTCCGGACGAATAGTACAGGCTGGCGGCCTCGTCCTTGGAGCTGCTGATGTAGCGTGTGCAGATGACGCTATGGCCGTCTGTCACGGCAAAGTTCAACAAGCTTCTGGTATCGACGTCTTCGTTTTGCAGGATGCTTTGCGGAATGGAGTCGGTTAATTCGTTGATCTGGGCAATCGTCTTCTTCATGACCTCTCGCAACACTGTCGGCCCAAATCCGCCGGGCGGGCAAGCACTGGGATCGTGGCCCGACTGCTCGAGAGTATTTAGAAACAGGGCAAACGCCCATTCGCTGTCGGTGCCTCCCTTGACGCCCAAGTACCATTTGTCCGCCAACAGGCTTCCAAGCCGCCGTTTGATGTGTTTCCAGCCACCGAGACCGCCATTGTGCATCCACATCAAGCTGCCGTGCGTAAAGGGATGACAATTGTCCTCGCTCAGGGAGCCCTCGGTCGTTGCGCGCACATGGCCGAATATGAGTCGAGACGCCGTCTTGGACGCGATGCGCTGAAGATTTGTGCAGTTCCACGCGGGAATCGTCGATGTGAAGAGGCAAGGGGCCGAGCCGAGCTTGAGATCAGTATAGAAGCCTATGCCAAAGCCGTCGGCATTGTTTTGGCCTCGTCGCGTGTCCTAAGCAGATGGGAAAGAGGGGGGATGTCAGCTGAGTCTGACGGTGAGATTGCGCGTGGCGAGAGGAGCAAGGAGAGGCATACCAGTCGCAACCGTGAATCAAAGGACTGCTTAAGAATCGAATGGGTCGGATCGAGGATGAGTTTCGACAGCAGAATCTCGTCGCTGCCTTTGTAGACCTGGAGGCGCGCACTTGTGTTAGTCGCAGGCGCAAAGCAAAACCCCGATCTCGGAATAGCAATCTTGGTGTTGTTCATGGTTTTGCAGGTGAGGCGATGCGATGACGTACCAAAAACCGGCACATGGCGGGCAGCTGTGGCCGGCGCTGAGAAGACGGGCGTCGAGGAGTTGAAGAGCAGCAGACGATGATTATCTGGATAATCTGCCGGTATCGTATCAGAATCAGCGACTGGTGAAGCTGTCAACTGCAGGCGTAAGGAGAAGCAGCTGTGCAAGTACAAAAGTATGCACGAGGATGGAGTTTGAGGAATGAATCACAGCAAATGACACCATAGCGCAGCGGATTATGCCAGCGCCCAAGCCTGTTTGGGGCTAGCGGATGCTGTGCCTGTTTTGTTTGCCTCTCTTGGACAAGGTACGAGATGGAACCACTTACTGCTTTTTTTATAGGTGCGTGTAATAGTAAAGTGAAGCTATATTGATTAGGTAGAAGAATACCATTAGGGAAGTCGATGTATCGGTAGGTAATAAGCAAAAATAGTAGGTAGGATTGGATATGTATCTAGGTTGAGTTGAACAGCTAAAAATGTGCCCTGGAAATGCCTTGATGGAGCTGCAAGATGTTGTACTTTGAGGCACGTGCTCCAACAGCATTCCAACCAACATACCCGTATTGCGAGGAGAATGAAAAGATAAGATAGAGAAAACTCTTTCACGTCAGTGCGAGTGATGAAACAAAATGCTACTCAATTTTCTCACAGGGGTAACATTTCTCAAAGGATTTGCATATTGAGTGTCAGAGCCACGCACTAAAGTGATGTTGTGATCTGGACTTTTACAAACACCATGAGCCAAAGCTTCCACAAAGAGTTATTGCCCTTTTAAGAAACGCCTTTTATTTCTGTCCAGCACATCATAAAAACGTACATGTACTTTGCTCGGAAACAAACAACCAGAGTATATTTGTTTTCCCAGCGCATTGCTTCCATTGTCGATCCCTATAACTCGCCAGAACAATCCAAAAGTCTGCCTGACTATCTCGAGTCAACCCCCCCCCCTTCAACGTCTTTCCCAAACCACGTGGCACCTTGATGCCCAACGGTGTTATATGAGTGATCCCTGATACATAACTCGGTATGAAATCGTGTCAGGATCCAATCCTTTAGCCCCAAAAGTCTCCGATGTAAACCCGAGGAATCAAATTCTTCACTAGGAGAGTCCTGTCCAACACATAGTATGACCGTATGATTGATGGCTATCCATGGTCTGGTCTGGAGCTCACATCTCCCAGTTGATTCGACCAAAGCTGGATGTAGGATTATCTGGCAACCCACAGCAAAGCTTGTTTTGTTGTACGATGAGTGATGACTATGACGAAACACCGCACGTGGTGGCTATCGCATACAAGAGTGTAATGGTATTGGGGGTGGGTTTTACCTTCTTTACAGGCTCCGCTACGCACTCAACAAATCAAAGCAACTCGCTCATCTTCTGCTTCCATGTCCGTTGGGGTAAGAAGGCCGCGTAATAGCGAATGAAGCTAGCCGCAATGCGAAGCAAAATGGCTGAACGAACATCCAAACCACCATGGCCAAGACGCGGTAGAATGAAAGAGAAAACAGTAACTTGATATTGAGGCCTCCCGTGACCTTGGTTCACTTTCATTTCACCGCATCCAGTTGGAGGCTTGCCCTCTTGACTCTGGTGGTCTCGATGTTCGTCCAGCCATTTTGCTACCCATTCCGGCTACCTTGATCGGAGCTCTTGCGATGCCTTCGTGCCTAGATGAGAAGCAGCAGATGAGCGAGTTGCTTTGATTCGTTGAGCGCGTTGCGGATCTTGTAAAAAAGGTGCGGTCCAAAGCCATCCTGAGGCGGACCATGGCAGCCTTTTATACTCCAACAGGCACATATAGGTAGTTTTGGCCCATGTCGTCATCAAACTTTGGTGGCATAGCCAGCCGCTGAGCCCTACCGAAAGCGTGATTAGCCTTTGCCAATCGGAAGCTTTCAGATCAACCTAGATTCGTGCCTCGACCGACATCCGTTGTTGAGTGTTTGAACTGGTTTACTAGCCGAGTAGAACGGATGTATGATTTGGGTCCCGAGAGGAGCAACAAGCGCGGCTACCTTCAAGTGAGAACTACATGTATACATGAACTGGTCAATACATGTAAATTATCACATGTAGACGATGGAATGTTGACGATGGTGATTTCTACCACGGCAGAGATTTTTCTCTTGTCCTCATGGGCGTCTCCTCTTTGCACGGATTTGCCGGATGAGAGATGCAGGCTGTACTCCGTAATTAGCAGGGCGAATGGGTAAATGCAGCTTCACTGCTAGCCGTATACGAGTAGCCGCATCTTATCGGGAGGTGACAAAGCCTGTGCCAAATACGAGACTGCATCGAATATTACCTGCATGCATGCACAACGCACGTCACCGCGGGATTGACTCGACATTCTGGGTGTGCCATCAGGCTGTCTGATTTGTGAGCGCTTCCAATTGATGCAGAATGGGCGTTGATGCTTGCAGCTTGCGCTGTCGTCGTGGGTTCGGTGTCTTTACGCGGGTCAGGTCAGGTCAAGTCAGGCCAGCCACCATGAGATGCCATCTAGTACTCGTACATTGTCATTACGAAGGATGGCTGGTTGGAGATATGAAGAAACTGAGTCACTTTAATTGTATGTGGATCACATCAAGGAGAGCACAACGGTTTCCCCTTGACAGTGCAACGTCGGCATCCCTTGTTTGGCTCCCTGGCGCAGGGAAACGCAAGTCATTGAGCCGTCGGCGGCTACTATTGGGGATATCCAAAGACTCAAAGGACATTTGGAATTCTGCGGCCGATAGAACGAGGATGTGTAATTCCAGCTCATGCAAAGCTCACATTTCAACGTGTCAATGATGTCAGTGAGTTAATAAACGCGAAACACACGTGTAGGATGCATGAAATGGTCTCGCTGCTTGCGCCGTAAACATTGAATCCTTGCATGGATGGTGACACATTTGCGTCAGCGCCTTGCAAAATGCGATGGATGCCAGCTAAGGCAAACTTGTGCATGTGATATCCGGCTCTTCACATGTAGGTAGGTACTCTTTACACTGCACGCTGATTCAATTCAGTTTGGGCAATTGTGCTGGAAAAAAGTCATCGTATTGTCTTTTGCGTGTGCATAATAACACGTCATACAATAGGGCTACACTAAAGAAATAGCTCACGTCGGAATCAACAAACATTGACTGCCTCATCGCCAGCTGAATATGGATGGATCCAACTCCAAGCACGGAATCGCCCGTCACAACACGACATCAAGGTGCCCTCCATCCACTGTAGCGCGAGCGACACAGCGGGCTCCTAGCGGGCTCCCAGCGGCCTCACCCCCTGCGAGATCCGCCGTGGCAGCGCTGGAACCGCCCGCCTAGCGCCCACGCTCGACGATGCCCCGGATTCGTCAACCGCCAAAAACGCGCCAGCGAGCAAATCTAATCAAATCCATCCATCCCATTTACACGCTCCCGCGTCGTGAGACCGCGTCTCTCCACTTTGACTCCCATGTCCCTAGCCTCACTCATTTTCGCTTATCCATGGCCAAAAGCCTGTGTCTCCGCTTATTGCCTCTCAAGCTCTTTTTCTTTCCGTCTCCCTTGCCATGATTCGACTCGCCTAGAACCAACTCTTGCATTGCGTCTCGCCATCTGTCCGTCCATCCGCCTCAGCCTTGGGAGTTGAGGCCTTGCCACCGTGTCCGCCGTAGAGCAGCATCATGGTGCATTATCATTATGGCCCGTCTGCCTCCTCCGATGCCGTTCCCTCCAGCCCGCCCGCCACCACGTCCTCGCCGGCGAGCATGATGCTGTCGCCCATCAGATCCACGCGGCGAAAGGAAAGACGAAACCCGTCCGTGACGCCACGCAGGTTTGGCCGCTTCTTTACGCCGCGGTCGTCTCTGCCCAGCGGACGATCCGTCCTGGGCATGCTGGATAGTGCCTCTGTCAACAACCGCCAGCTGGCGTCCCCCATGTCCTTTCTCAGCGATCCGCTGCTGAGTTCGGATCCGTTATGTCCACCCTCTCCCAGCGAGCGGCTGGGGGTGAGCGCAGAGCACAAGAGGTTGATGGAGGAGGCGCGGACGGACGGCGCAAAGAGGAGGAGAACCGACGACGCCTCGCCGTATGCCCTCCCGGAGCTGACCTACCCCACCATTATGGAAGAGGACGTGGCCGAGGAGGATGGTGTCAAGTCAAAGGAGACTCTGGAAAGCCTGGGGGACCGACGCAAAGCAACTCTGGTAAAGAATGAGATTTCTTTTGCATGCAAGGCTGTGATTTGCTGACAAGCTCCAAGAACCTCTTCTTCAAGGCCAGCCGTAGTGGTTCTCGTGCGTGGCAAGAAAAGTCAGGACTAACTCCCCAAAGGCTTTTTGCCGTTGACCCCAAGGCCCCCCTGGTATGCCTGACTGACACTTGTTCCTCTTTCGTTGTCTTGCGGCAGGTTGCTAATTATGCTTGCTACAGCACCTGGAAGGATATCAGCCAAGGCCCGTCCGTAAATTCCGGGATACTGGTTTTGAATCTCAGCTTCTTGATCGAGAGCATGGCTTCTCATTGCACCACGGCAGACAGCATCTGAACTATCCAGCCTGCGACCTGAGGATTGAGACCGCTTCGTTTTACAGCCGGAGCAATGACCTTCACCACTGCGCTGCCTCCTCCGGAAACGGCAATACGATTCCCTTTAGTCTGGCCAGCTGCCACAAAAGTTCGGTTACAGCTATTGGCGATGAGCAAGGGTGTGTTCGCCTCTTCAAGACCGATCTAAACGACCCGCTGGACGACTCCAAAGTCGATACGTACATCTCGGTACATGACAACGCGATTATGGATCTGGCGTTCTCACAAGATGATATGCGCCTGGCAACGGCGTGCGGCGATCGTAGTGGCAGGATCCTGGATGTTCCGACACTGACAGTCGCCGCCGAGCTTGGAGGAGGTCACTGGGACTCATTGCGGCAGGTTGCGTTTCAACCGGGTGAAGCGGCCGGCAATGTTATTGCCTCCTCTGACCGGGCTGGCCGTATTCAGATCTGGGACTTGCGATGCTCCTCATCACCGGTCAACAGCTTCTCATGCCCCAGCGGCATTGGCCAGCGAGACACCTCCCTGGAACCTTTCCATGCCAAGGGCGTCAACACTATCGACAACGCCCACGAACGCACGGTTCAGGGCAATACTTCATCAGCCTCCGTCACCGCTATTCACTGGATGCTGCCGGGCCGCGAACACCTCCTGCTTTCTGCATCCGAGGCCAATGCTTCCATCAAGCTCTGGGACACGCGATACATCAAGCCTCGGCGGCAGGCTGAAGAGACGCCCCTAGCTGTGACTTCAGAGCCACGAGGCCACACGTGGCGCTCCTACGGCATTACCTCCCTCGCAATCAGCTCCGACGCAGCCCGCCTCTATGCTGTTTGCAAGGACAGCACCGTCTACGCTTACTCAACAAATCATTTGATGCTTGGCCATGCGCCGGAGCTCGAAGACGGAGCAACCAAGCGCAGGCCCAACGGGGCTCAAGGCCTGGGCCCCATGTACGGCTTCAAGCACGACTTGTTCCGTGCCCAATCCTTCTACGTCAAATGCGATATTCGCCCCGGCACCAACGGCACCTCTGATCTCCTCGCCGTGGGCAGCAGCGACGGTTGCGCACTTCTCTTCCCCACCGACGAACGATATATCCGCAGCGCCTGGGCCAAACGCTCTCACATCCCCTCCGAAACCACCTTTGCCACGCCGTCACAAAGCATATCCACGCCTTCTGCCTTTGGATCATCCGCCGCCACGCCTCTCATCCCCATCTCCCGCCTTGGAACGCCGCTTGTGCGTGGCCACAGCCGCGAAGTCACTACTCTGAGCTGGGCTCACGATGGCAAACTCGTCACCGCATCGGACGACTACATTGTTCGCCAGTGGCAGCAAGACGAGGCTCAGGCGCGATACTTGCGACAGGTGGGCGAATTTGGCGGCGAGCGACACATGGCAGGCTGGGCGGACGTGGGAGACGACTGGGATACCCCTGACGACGACTCTGAGTAAGTTGTTGGCGCTGAACGGAAACAAAAAGTAATGATGAGCATATGAACTGAAGGATACCATGGTATGGAATTATTGGCCTTGTTTTTTTTTCACTTCCCCGAGGCTTCGTTTTTCTTTCCAATGCTTCAAAAAGTGTATGGGCGTGTAGCAATAATGTGCTTGGATAAGCATCGTGCGGGAAATGGTCTGAGCTATACACCCTGCTAGAGAGTTGAAATCGTTTTTGGGCCTGTTTTTTTTTTAATTGTCAAAAAGCATAGCAGCGGCGTTTGTAGGGTTAGTTGCGGCATAGCCAAGCATCCAAGCTTTGTTCAAGCCATGATGGGCGAATACATGTAAAATAAACGAAATAAAAGAAGTTTACACGCGTAATTCTATTGACCTTGTGCTAGTATCCAACTGTCTAGGGATCTCTTTAGGAATCTGTCGTATGAACGCAACGTCATGTCATGCCGGGTTTCACGTTAGGTGAACCATGACAGTGCCCCAACCCATAATTCCCCTAATACGAATGAATATATACAGGAGAAACAAGCCGATTAATCCCACCAAAACAGGTCGCGGCATCGCCGTGTTGGCGGGTTGCATTGGTGAGTGTACAGCCAACTTGCCATTGAGACCGCCGTCCTTTGCGGCAGCAACTCGAACATGCCTGCGCGGCGGAATAGGGAGCGACTTTGCAAACCTCATAGATTTCGGCACGCCAGGACACAACTCGATATCGGCAGCTACATTATCGTGATGAGCGTCCTCACCCTCATCATCATACTCTCCTTCTTCGGTTGAGGTCGTGTCAAGCGATTGGCTCCGGAGCGAACTCCCTACTCCCCGCTCCCTGGCGATCATGAAGCTGTCGCGGATGCGCGCCACGAATTGAGTCTGCGCAAAGCGATCTGCTAGGGAAGGTCTCTTTGGGATTTGAATGCTGGGCTCCTCTTCCTGCTCATCGGCAAAGATGCTGTCCAGTTGGCCGACGATGGACCCTATGTTGTCAAAGATAATGAGGGATTCTCGCACAATGTCGTTTCTCTCCTTGGGAGACAGCTCGCCTTCCCGTCTGAGCAACACCTCCTTATAGTCTCGCTTCAAATCCTCGCCGTCTTCCGCCGTGTTGAAGCGCCAGAACTGCAGCGGGGCGTGGGAACCTGCCGGGTTAAACGTTGGCTCCAGCGGAGATGGAGCGGCTGATTTTGGTCTGCAAGGCTCCATCGTTGGCTTGATGGGCCTGGGGACGGTTTCCCAGAATTCATCGCCGGCTTTTTCAAACGACGCTCTGATGAAGCGGCCTCCTGCAAAAAGCGCCATGAATAGGTTATATGAGTAGGCGATGAGCGTGTGTGGTTCCTCGGGGATGGTTTGTTTGATGTGCGCGATGAAGGCGGAGAGGTTGCCTTTTCGTTGTATGGCATCGATCTGGGTATCGAGGACATGGTCGGACCAGCCCGTCATGGACTTGATATCGGCTCTGAGGATATCGGAACGAAAGAGTTGGGGAATCCTGAGCTCCTTGAGAATCGAATACATGCGCTCGGAAACCCATGGCTTTTCATCGTCCAACGCGGCTTCGTTGGGAAGAGTATCGGGTATTAGATCTTGCCAGAGCTTCTCAAACGTCATGTATACTGGAAGAAAGTGCAACAAGCCGCTGATATATGGACCGGCATCGGAGGCCTGCGGAGGTAAGGCTAGCGGTAGTCGAGATACCACCAGTCTGTTGATTCTTGTGTGCAATTCTCTCGTGGCGGCGACCATCTCGAACGCCAGTGGTTTTGGGGGCTGAGAGGAGGTATTTTCGAGGGACATTGTGCTTGCAGAGGTGGCCATTAGGATATAGATAAAATAGACAAGATATTTGAAAACAGAAAGAGGGTATAAGAGAAGGGGTAGTATAAAGCAGGTGTCGCGGAGGTGGTATCGTCTCAAATGGTTTCCCGAAAGACGTCGAACGAGAACGAGCTGGTATAAAGGAGCTCAGAGAAAACTCCCTATTAAAGAAAAAAAAAGATGGAATAATGTTGAAAGTGAGATCAATAGCAAGTATTCTCGATATATCCTTGATCAAAGATACGGGAGTCAAAGACATCAAATGTATATCGCTTAAGACGACCGCCAGGCAGGAGGGCATGTAAACGACTGGTAGCGAAACTTGAAGCTTCCGAGGACCATTCCTTGCTCTTTCCAAGTACACAAAGAACCGGATATTTGGAGGTACATATGTAGCCAGCGACTGAACACTCTGGATTGCATGTGACCTCTGCAAGCTGCCTCATCTAATGAAGGCTGCCTAGCATTCCCCGTCGTACAGGCGTTGAAAGCAGGATCTTTGCACTCCTAAACGCCGAGCGGGCCATTCAGCATCCCCGAGAAACTCGCCGCGCTATGGAACAAAGCAAGGAAAAAGCAATTGTTCAGTTGGTTTGCCGCCTCCTTGTCTCGGCGCTCGCTCATTGATGTTTGCGCCGTTTGATCTTCCGCGGCTAGATCCCGCTTTCTGGGGCTTTTGGTGGCTGGGATAAGGGTAGATCCGGCTCACGGACCTCCCTCCAAGGGTTCGTTCAGCTGAGATTCTCTTTGTTTGTCTCGGTGGTTGTTTTTCACCCCGTCTTTTAGTCGGGGGTTGTGAGCACATCAAACGTAATAATTGTCGTTAAGCGCGCGAGGCTGACGGGATGAGGTTGATGCGTGAAACTCTCAACGCCCGACGGTCGCACTGCAGGTTGAGTTTAGCATGGCTCAAACGCGTTGGCATATGACAAATAGCTCATCTGTAATGTTACCTCTGCATTATTTTCCTCTCGCTGCTCGTCTCGATCGGGGATTCAGTGCTTCATCGGGACAGAGAGATGCGGGTCGCGCTAATGGCGGTTTACTAGCATTTCTAAACTCACGTCTCATACAAACTCATGGACGAGTATGTATGTATGAATACAACCAGTAGTGAGAAGAAGCAAATAAAACATCTATTGGAATCCATTCTAATAAGAAGAGATGATACGACGCGCCTGTTGAAGAAGCCTCCAATCTACATGCAATTCATTATAATCGTCCATGGCCCAAACCTCCTTCGTCGGCAGCATCAGCGTCGGAAGCCGAGCCGAGACCTGCTGTGACGTTTCCCGCCTTGCTCGTGTCCTCCTCCTTTGTCTCGTGATTAACAAACACAAATGAGACAAAGACAACGGCCGCCCCGACCCAGTAGATGGCGCTGGAGTACTGCTGGTACTGGACCATCTCGCCAATGAGGGAGAGCGGGATGGTCAGAGACAGGCCCACGGTGACGACCAACGGCGTCGTCAGGAGCATGGCCAGTGCCCAGGATATGTCACTGACAAAAGACGCAATTGCGTTGACCTGCGTAGCCGTGAGCAACTTTGTACGGGGGCGGGGAATGGCAATACTGAGTGTCTTTGACTTACTATAATGATGGTCCAAATCTGACTCGTAGGAGGGAGCTCAAACTGTGTTGGACTCAAGTCAGTATCATGGTTTGCAATCCATTTCTAGCCATGGAAGATGAAGGCGGCACATACCGGTTCGAGGCCCGTCCAGTGGAGGACAAAGAAGAGCGGCCACAGCAGGGCCAGATTAAACACTCCCACCAACCCAAAGAACAGCTGCATGTTGACCTTGTCCTCGTCACCCACTCGTCGCTTCATGACGGTGACATATATGCCGTAGACCACGGCGCTCAAAAACGCCATGGCATCTCCGAGCGCAATCTGCCCGGGAGTCTTGTGCGGGAACGATCCTCTATTCTCGTCACTCTTGCCTGAGAGGTCCACCATGGAAATGAGTATGATGCCGGTGAGAGACGCCACAACTCCAACCAGCTTGCGCAGGGAAAAGGTCTCGACGCCAAACATGGAGCCAAACACCAGCGTCCAGACGCTGCTCGTGGACGTGAGAATCGTGACGCTGGCGACGCTGGTATACTCGAGACATGCCGACGCGAAATAGTTTGCGAGGAACCACAGCATGCAGAACTCGAGGCTCAGCACTGCGGTTTCTCGGAAGCTGAGGCTTCTCTTTTGAAGGAGTCGAGATTGGCGTCATGGGGTCTCGTTTCGTCTACTAGCAGGCGCTCTTGGGCTTGCTGATCTTCTTCGTCGGTCGCGGGACTGCCTGGGGCGGCTTGGTATCGATGCTCCGCCCACATGCGCCTGACGTCGCTTCGCAGTCCATGGAATCCTTTCTGGAGCAGATATCGTATAAACATGGGTATTAAGGAGATGGCGAACATGGAGGTGTTGAAGTAGACGAGGAAGAAGGGCTTATCGTAGGTTGCATCGGAAAAGATGAACTGTGACACCATCAGCAGATGCTCTTCATTGCATCGCAGAGCGCAGACGCAGGTCGGGCAGCCAGTCTCTCCCATGTACTTACGCTGGCGAGAAAGTTGGACAGCGTCCATAGAAACACCGTCAACAGGAGGAAGCAGATTCCCAACGTCCGCCTCGCAACTCCGGCCAGGCCCAGGCCTTCTCGAAACCCAACTGCTGCGCCATGTATAGAAGATGCCGACGTCGCCAGACTGGCAGCGCCGTGTGAGGCCCGCCTCCCAAGACCATCGGCTGAAGGCATCGCCACTCGGTGTGTGTTGTCTCTTACTTGGTCGATCGCTCGTCCCGTCTATCGTCTATCTGGTGTGTCTACTTCCCCCGTTCTATCGTCCGGTAGCGGCGCCTCTCTCTCTCGACTTTGGGCCCGTGATCAAGCGCCAATCATAGCGTGGTCGCGTGCATCCTAACATGTACTTTAGCCTGTACGCACTTTGTGTTTTCGGTCGTTGTATTTTGGCACGCGCCAGGCGAGCTCGCAGCCGGAGTGGGATTGTAGGCTTGCTGTAGGAGATGATTCCGAGAGGATAAAATCAGCCCGGCCCTGTGGAGGGAATCTTACTCTATGGAGGCCTAGTTTCGGTGTTAGTGCTCGAGCTGGTGGCCGTTGGGCCGCCGGGTCTGGAGGCAGGACTCACTCGTAAAGATGCAATACAAAGAGGTCACAGCCGTTTGGGAGTTGTTCTTTATTTTCAATTTATTATTGTATTTTCAGGTATCGAATTAATTCGAATTCAGAAAGAACAACAGAACCTCGACGGATATATACAACTGTGAATTCACGGTTGCCTGTTCTCCGTATCTTGGTACTCCGATAGACTGACTGTGTAAGACATGAGAAGCTAGACGAGACAGGTCAGTGATAACGAACCACGACTTGTGTCATAACGCAATATGTGCTACCGCACGTGTACTACCAAAATGAGGGCAGCTGAGCTTGAAAACACATTTCCAATCTTTACTCGTGTTGTGCCCTGTCTTGCCTGCGTCTGACTGTTTGAGCCGCCGTCGTACTCTGACCAAATATCGGCAGATGATCATTCAAGATGCAGCAGCCGCTAGGCAATTGCGATAGAGTTGAAACCTGCATCCCCTTTGCCCCATGATGGCCAATAGGGTCGACTCGAAATACATGACCGAATGCAACTACTAAACCCAACAGCGTCTTGACCGTAGCACAACCACAGGGCAGACAAATGACGTGGCACTCAGCTCTCTAATACATGTCTTGTGTCTTACAGGCTGGCAGACAGACGCCAAGTCCCCGATCGAGTCGCATGATCACATCAAAGTTGCAAGACTGCAAGACACTTGCTTCAGGTCTTTGATTGGATCGGCCATGATACCGGGGGGATCGAAAAAAACGAGAATCCCATCCGTCCAGAGAGCCTACTTGGGTGAGATGCACCTTTGATTAAAATCTTTCCATACTCCGTAGTTAAAGAAAAAAATTAGAGATGTGGGTTCGGAGATGGACCCGTCGATGACGGACAAACATCACGATTGATGGAAATGGGAGCGAATCCCCAGTACACATTAATGCATCTCTGACCAATGCAAGTTTTCTTCAACAGGGAACATCTGCCGACATTGGCTTAGCTGACTGCATCGCGCGCTCCTCTCCCGGGCAAACGGGCCATGCACTCGGAGCGAGTGCCGCTGGGGCTGAGAAGCCATGCTTGTTCAAGTCCCCCCCGTGCCAGAATCTCATCCTGTACGCCAACTGCCGCTGCTTCATTGGCCAACCAGTTCACGCAGTGACATCTCTAGCTCCCACCGGTATTGTTTTCTAGTGCCCATTGGGGTCAATGGACTTCGGGCATGAATACGCCAGCCGCCACGGCCTTGGTCGCGCTCTTCGCTTACATCGCCTGAGCGCCTCACAGCTCGGAGAAGCTCGAATCAACGAAGCTGGCGGCAGAAAATTCTAGCGTCAACGGGCGTTTAGCACCGTTTGAGCTCAAGCTTGCTTTGCTTGCGAGGCCCCTGCAAAATCGCATCGGTCGATGTCGTAGTTTGGCCCCGTACTCGCTGAGAGTATCCCTTTACGGAGACAAGTGCCGCCTAACATTCTTCGTGGCTTCGCGTCATCCAGCGACATGATATAACTATTTATCAATCCAATTTCCATCTCGATTCCCAAGTGCGTTTAGCGAAGCGACATCTTGAGCGATTTCCCTCCGTATCATCCCCAAAGGCCTTTGCCTTGCATACAATCCATACAATCCATATCATCTGCCACCCCAACAATCATTGCACACAAACATGCTTGCAAACATCTCACATAAGCCCTCATCTTCTAGAAGCCCAGCAGTACAAAAATCCAAGTCTGGCCCCACCTCAAAGTCAATGGATCAACACCCACGAGGCGCCCACAGCACCAGAGATGTGCGCCGTACACGCGTATCAAAGGCCTGTGAGCGGTGTCGCCTAAAGAAGATCAAGGTTCGTTCTTTTTTTTTTAAATCAATTCTTGACTGTCTAAACTGACAAAGCCGCCGTACCAGTGTGATGGCGATCTCCCCTGTCAAAAGTGCAAAAACAATGGCCATGTATGCACCCCCGGCATTCGCAAGAGAACAATTCACGTCGAGTATAAGCAAGTTCCCAAGAGGTACGTCTATACATGTCGCAATGCTTAATACATGCATCTAACAATGACTAACTTGCACCGCAGCTATGTCGAGTTCCTCGAGACCACCCACTTGGCGCTTATCGGCAGCGTCCACAAGCTATATACTATGATCCAGAAGAACCAGTCCTGGGATCTCGGCGACCCTGAGCTGAATGACCAGGGTGAACTAGTTATCCACGATGTGGCCAAGAAGCTAGGGTGTATTGGTTCCAATGGCGAAATTGAACTGCCCATTCAATATGAGCTGCCAGCAACAGCTTCTGGCATGGCGAGAATCGCGGCCCACCCCAATCGATTACAATATCGAGATGAGGAAGAGGACGAGCATGATGACTATAAAGAGGCCGATTCACCCATGGATGACCTCACTGGTGATGACTCACCATCATCTGAGCCGATGCAGAGCCTCGAGGCCGAAGTAGACCACCGCAAAGAAGCATTCGCCGGCTACAATCCCTCTATGACACAATCTCCTCAGAGCCTCTATAGCATCGATGACTCAGAGCATAGCCACTCTGGATCCGATGGCTCCGTATCCCAAATAGGGTCGGGATCTGACGAGATGACAACTTTCCTTCAGCAATACGGACAGACGCCGAACATGGGAATGCTGAACTGGGACCTCGGAGACTCTGACTACAACGGGCTGAAGAGCAATCTATTGACGATACCGGAATTTGGATTGGCGCAGAATGTCGAGGGCCAAATGACGCTTCCCGAATACAATGATCATTCAGCGTGGTTGTCACGGACGCTGTCAGGATGGAAGGAAGAGAACCAGGTCTCTATGGAGTCATAATCTATGAAGCCTTGTTCACGGTGGTTTAATTGGAAAATTTAGCATCTTTTAGAGCGTTTAGACTAAAGTTCACACTCAATGACAATAATTTCTGGTGAGCCTTTGAGTATCCAACCCGCTGCCACTTGTTATCTATAGTGAAGTGTTTCCCCTACAAACATATTTCTAACAAAACTCCTGTGCATCAAGGACGGCTTTTATACCTTTATGCCCCATGAGAGGCCAGCCATCATCAAATTTTTCAAGCAAACATGTTTTTTTAAAGGAAACATTTAATCGCATTCATGAGGTCCTGCACGAGCGCCTAGTATCCTAACTCAAAAAGTCTACAAATCCTCTTCCTCGCCTCTTTCCTGATTAATAACAGTCAATGTCTTGTGTAAATAATCCATAATCTTATCCACCTTTCCCATCGTGCGTCCTAGGAGAATTCCTTCCTTCGACACAATAAAGGCTCCCTGTTTCAGAACACCCTTGGGAGAAGTAAGCGACATTGCTTTCATCAAAGATCCGTTCAGATTGCTGGCAATAGGCACCACCCATCCGGGCCCTTCCATAAACGCAGTAATCGACGACACAGTATCTCGATAGATGCCTATTGTGTCCATCATCAACGACTCCCAGTCCAGCTGAGAGTGGTCCATCTCGCTGTGCAGGTCGTCCGCTACCAGGCAGTCAGTGCACCGTACAATCTAAATAGTCAGAGTGCGCATAACTCATACATTCATCATCACGAGACTTTGGGTATGCGTAGACAATTAACCCGTTGGGACTTTTTTCCACTAGCTGTTTCAGCGAGGTTTTGGTTCCATCGTGAAGACGGATTGTTCCTCCAAAGCTATTGGTCCATGGAATTTTGGATCCAACGCTTATAGGAGATGCTGGACTGTCATCGCTTGCCTCCTTTCCTTTCTTAGAGCGGGGCTTTTTAACGACTTTGGCCTTTTGCTCACGTGATGGCTTTGGGACCTTTGGGGGTGGGTTTGTTTCGACCTTCTTTGCTGTGGAGGTGTGGCGATTCACGGCTGATCTTGTTCTTGGCATATTGCGGATTAGACATGTGAAAGCATTTGTTCAGGTAAAAGGAGGCGGTTCAAGCTATTTTATGTCTAGAGGCGAAAGGCAGAGGCATAATAAATTCACGATCCTGAGACTACAGGCCGCAGGAAAGTGCAACAACTGATGGTTCACGTATTCATATGCTAACATGCACTCGGAGAAGTTAAGGAGTTATCGATGGGCATACATGTATATAAGCCCTAATCCCAAATCGGCCAGCAAGTCACTTAAGGTATATCGGTAGATGCTCCGTATACTCGTAAGTACACAATCATTCTGCCACTTTAAAGCCCAAATGTTTTACAATAGCTCCTGAATACCTTCAATGAGACTTGATGATTTGGGAAGATCCTTTGACCAGCTTTGTAGTAGGGTAGTAACTAGGACTAATTGCCTAGCAGGAGATGGTCTGGATGCATAGATTACAAGGCGAGATTCAGTCTAACTGCGTTTCTTATGGGGAAGACATTTTATGCTAAATTAAGTGAAATACGGAACAAGTTGCCTCCTGTCTACGATGAGTATTTGCGTACCAACCCCCTACTCCCCGAAAAACCCTGTCATCATCCAACACTAAGCTAACTATATGTTGCAGAGTGCAAATGCTCCATTCAATGAGCACTTCCGAACGGCACACTACCGAAATATATGCTCCAAAAAATCGACAACATTGCCACCGTTGCGGACAACGGAATAAAAAGGTTCGGTAGATCAGTACCTCGCCCCAATGGGGAAATCCAACTGATGAAAAAGATTATCGTCGGCAACCAACATATGAAGTTGTAAGACAGTACCCAACGAGAAGTTAGAACTGACTTTTTCGCGTGCGTAAAGGCCCCAGAAGATTTCTCATTTATCACCACCTTCTTCGAGTTCCGTCAACTTTTTCGGAAGGAGGTTTAACAATTCGCAGCGTGGTTGGACTAATGTATTTGTATTTCGCTTGCGGGCTGCATAGAAGTAACATCGGAATTCGTGTTTGCTCACCGGCGGGTCGGACTTCTTCGGACTTGGCTGATACTCGTAATCAGGATCTCCTAGTTCTGGGAGAGCATCTCTCCTTATGGGTGCAAATAGGTGATCGGCGAACTTTTCAAACTAGGACATGCGTTAGAATATGCGTGCTATGTTTTGAAAAAGCGAGCCACTGCCATTGAAGGGAGGCCGTCAAACACTTACCATGTAGAAGTCACAATGATTGTATCGCCAAATGCTGAAATAGGTGCGGAGATATCCTCGGAGATTGAAGTAGTTTCCTCTCAACTCTTGAAAGAAACGTTGGCAACTGAGCTCACTGACATAGATCTGTGCCAACTCGAACTCATCACCCCGATTTACAGCAAAGAGAACCCAGCGGTCGAGAGGAGTCGTAGAGATTGCGCCAGCTTGAGTGTCGACTAATCCGCCCCGGGGGGTATTGGTGGGGGATGCCCTTTGTAGCGGTTGATGAGGCTGATGAACTCCGCTACTTTGAGAAGGCGATGTAGGAGAAAATTTACTCCCGGAAGAGCCATGCAAACCAGTACTTCGTGAATATGAGGCAGAAGGAGATTGGCTCCCACTCATTAAGGCACCATCCTCAGAAATGTCACGAATAATTGACATTAGATGACTGGCAAAAGGATTAGGCACTGTTGCCCATCGATCTTCTCCCCATTCCTGAGTCAACGGTGGTTAGCACTACGCATTTCAAAAGGGAATCAAACTCACACATTGCCATCGTAATAGGCTCTCGCCATTCTCTAGAGGCCTTGGACAATGAGGCAATGGCGACCAATTCCAGGGTGTCTGGCCCAATTGCTCAATCCAATTCTGATAGTAACCCAAAAACGCTTGCCAACGAGTGCTCTTGTTGCCCTCATCCAGTCTGATTTCTTGTAGATGAACATTTCGCAGCTCGGCAACTAGATTAGATAGCTTGTAGCGGGCAACGAAGGAGTGGTGTCTGTGATCATGCCTTGACCACCTCTCGAGTAGGTCTCCAAGTTTCGATAGCAAAGAAGGTCGAACAAACTCATCAAACCGACAACGAAGAGTCCGGTAAGCAGTACTTTGCAGGATAAATTGCCTCATTTCTTCCAAATGCTCTAGAAGATCACTATGCAGCGCATCGTCTGGTTCAAGTTCTTCATCTGTGCTGTCTTGGTCGCTTTCTTCATCAGATTCACTCAACTCAATCTGCTCGCTGGCGTCGTCATAAAGAGTTGAGTTGTTGAGGTGAGCAGGCGTAGCTTGTGCAACAGACTCAGGATGTTGAGAAATCTGAAGGTATTCTTCTACCCTTTTTTGACCTTCTCCGGCTGCATAATGCTGCATCCTTGGTTCTGGCATCTCATCTCCCGCTTTCTGATCATCGCTAGAAAACTCTGAGAAGAGTTCTTGTGATATGTTGGATGAATTCGTTTTGATAAGCCTAACAAGCTCTCGATGATGATTGTCGACTACCTTGACTTTGAGATCACTAGCAAAGTGCTTTAGTAGTTTTCGAAAGTTGTTTCGAGCCCTGTCGGGGCCAATCTCCTGCTTGGAGACGGCCTCTAGTGCGAGGGATCTTAGGGCCTCATCTTCGTTAAGTAGAATAACGAATTCTCGGACAAATAAATTGTCCATTCTTTCTGTTTTCAGTCCCAGTATAGTTGCACTAAGAAATGTAGGAATAGACGCAGAGGAGAAGATGGGTTGATTGTCGGATCCTGAGTTGTAATCTTCATTACCGGCTGCTTTATACCTGTTAAGGGCTCTTCTAGACGTTCCCAAGCACTGTTCATCTCTTTGTTATGATATGTGCGTTCAATACTCATCTAATGCAATTCTCCAATCAGCTTCAATCAGTGAATAAGCGGTGCCTTTGTACCTGTTCTCATCTGCCCATGCCAACAGTGTTCTCCCGTTACTATCCTTTGTGTTGGTGTTCGCCCCTCGTTCAAGAAACAGCATAACACGAGCCTCATGGCCATTTTTAGCGCATATGTCAAGGCTGTTCGGTCGCATTTGTCAGATGAATTTATGTTAACTTCGCTAGTTGTAAGCAGAAACTTATCGGGAGCCTTAAAGGTATATGGGTAGCTGCTCTGTATATGCTTACAATTATTCTAGCAGTCCGTTTCGGGGGTGAATACATTTATATTCAGTCGCTACAGTTTAATCAACTGGTATCTTAATTTATTTTCACACCGTGGTCTATTAGAGGTCAGATATGCTACGTTTCTGCTACTGTGTTGGTGTTGGCCGCCTGGCAGTATAAGTTCTAAGATGTGTTCCCCGGTTTTTAACCAATTATCTCAGTAAAGTGCTCAAAATCTATGGGGTATTTTTTTTATTTCATATACACTTGATTCATGATCTAAATGGGATTTCGAGTCAACGGAGGAGGAGTACCATAACTCCATGATGAAGCAGATAACTATAGGTCTATTTGGTAGCATAATTTAACATCTCTACAGAGAATCTTGGCTATAGTGCCTATATGTTCCTCCTTCCGATACATGTTATTGTTTGGAAAAAATAATTATTTGTATGCGTGTACAATTTTTCCTTGTTGCTGTAGAACACTTGCCTCCTATCTCTACAGAGTGTTGGTAGAACTAATCTAGTCTATACCACAAAAGTGTATCAAATCGATTCCTGAGAAGGCGACTAGTCATGCTTCCAGTAATACCATGGCAACAAACGACTCGTAAATTTCCTTAATTCATCTGCAAGTCTCTCAAACGACTGGTAACCTGACTCTGCCACGATGAACGGGAGGACCAGCGGTCTCGGGTCCCCGTTTCTCGCTTGAGCAATGACTTTCAAGTGATTCGTACCATCAACTGCTCTAGAGATGTCCAAATAACCTCCTTCTTCGGCGCTTACACACCTTTTCATGCTGCCGTCGCGCATCCAACGAATGTAGTTAGAACGCTTCACGCGGCGTCGTGGCCGCAGAGCATACGTGTTTTCTCTTCTTCTATATTTAGGCAATACAGAATATCGACTGATTGTACGTATGTGCCGATTTACCAGGCGTTTTAGAGAGCTTCGATACTGCTTAGAGTCGTAAATTTGATGTTCGTAGCCGTAGGTAGAGCCAATAGGTATATCCATCGTAAGAAATCTTTTGACAATATCTATATGCCCATTCTCGGCGGCATAAAACAGTGGTGTTCGAATATGTGTATCCCTCAGCTGACTTTTGTCCACTCTGCCGGTTGCGAGTATTGATTTCACACCCCTTCTATATCCGCACTCAGCAGCGTATGAGAGCGGCGTTCGACCATATTTGTCTGGCAAATTAATGCTGGTTACATCTTCTGCTAGCAGCAGCTTTAAAATAGAGTCTTCCTGGAATATTACAGCATGTGCAAGTGGTGTTCGGCCATCTTTGTCTATTAGATCGGCCCTGGTGATTTCTGCCGCAACAAGCATCTTGACAATAGCCTCATACCCTACGGCAATAGCAATTGACAACGGCGTCCAACCATAGTTATCTGCCAAAGTAATGCTGGTGGTATCTTTCGCTAGCAAAAGCTTTACCATAGATTCTTGCTGCTCCATTATAGCATATATAAGCGGCGTTCGGCCGTCTTTATCTGGTAAATTAACGCTGATTTTATCTTCTGCGAGCAAAAGCTTGAAAATAGATTCTTGCTGGTATCTTACAGCATGTGCAAGTGGCGATAAACCGTTCTCATCTATCAAATTAGCGCTGGGAATATCTGCCGTAACAAGCAGCTTGACAATAGACTCATGTCCTTGATAAATTGCAAGCGACAGCGGCGTCCATTTGGTTTGGCTCATAATATTGGATATGATAGGTAAATCGACAGTCTGAGCGACTGAATCAACCTTGCCTGTTTTAAGCAACAGCTTGACAATATCTTCTTCTTTATTCCTAACGGCGTATGAAAGAGGCGTGTTGCGGTCACTGTCCCAGAAATCAGGGTTAATCTCTTCTGTTGCGAGTAGCAGCTTGGCAATGCCCACATGCCCACGAATGAGAGCAGATGAAAGCGGCTTCTTATTATCTGCATTTTTGAAATTAGGATTAACAATGCCAGTTTCAAGCAACAGCTTGACAACGGCTTCATATCCATTCATAACGGCATATAAAAGAGGCGTGTTATGGTAACTGTCCCATAAATCAGGATTAGTCTTTTCTGTTGCGAGTAGCAGCTTGACAACGCCCACGTGGCCTTTCATAGCGGCATATAACAGCGGCGTTCTGTGGTAACCGTCCCAGTAATTAGGATTAACCTTGTCAGTTTCAAGCAACAGCCTGACAACATCTTCATGCCCAGCCATGGCGGCATATGAAAGAGGCGTTCTGCCAAAATTGTCCATCAAGTCGGGATCAACCCTGCCATTTGCAAGTAACAGCTTGACAACATCCTCATGCCCATTCATAGCGGCATATAAAAGCGGTGTTCTGCAGTTATTGTCTCTAATAGCAGGATTGGACTTGTCTGTGGCAAGAAATAGCTTGACAACGTCTTTATGCCCATTCCTAGCGGCATACGATAGTGGCGTCGCGTCATGGCTATCTCTCGGGTCTATAAGCGCCTCGTATTGTAGGATGACATTTACTGCTTCATTAATACCAAGATATGATGCCAAGTGCAGTCCAGTCATCTCCATTGGAAGGGTATTGCGATGACAAGCGCGTGGCCAGCGCTCGATTAACGCTTGAACCGATGCTCCCACATTTGATTTGCAATTCAAGAAGCTCATAACTTCCTTATTTAATTTCGAACATGCACGAGCGTGGTTCCCCCAGTGGTTCGCAGCGTAGTCGTAGAGAGGGAAAGATTGCAGTCGCCTCCGGAATTCGCAATCTGTGCGGCAGGGGGATGGCCCAACCTGCTGACATTGTTTACAAGGTCCAGTTTCAAAGTCATTCAATGACAGATACGTTGTGCACATGGTCGTGATTTCCGATTCTGCGTCTGGAAGCCACTGTTCCAGTGTCCGCTGTAGATATTTATGCGTAGTGTAGTGAATTAGGCGGATGATGCCGCTTTCTTCCTCGATTGTTACCAATCCAGCACATATAGTGGCCATGTCTCCAATCGGTAAAAGATTTTCCTCATCAATGTGGTGCTTTTGGCGTTCGACGGCAAGCGCATGCTGAAGTTCCATCGCTTTGAGAGGCCTTTTGGCGCAAACTATCCATGAGAGAACAAGTTTGGCTAGCTCTGCAGTTCTCTGAGACCTGGCTCATTATCCGTTTCATCGCTTCTTCATAAACGTAATCGTATGCGTTGTGTCCTGTGGGCAGATCTTTTAATACATCCTTTATCTTCTTTTGAGTTCTTTTATTCTTGACGACTTCAAAATAAAGCTGCGCGAGAAGAAACCTATTTGGCCGTTAACTATTGCCTCAAGTATAGCTGGAGTTGATACTTTACATTCCCTCAACTGCCTCTGTGATCTTTGTTTTAATATCTTCCCGGCAAATGTCTAATAGTTTCGAACCTGACTGCGATATTTGACTGTCTAAATAATTTCTCACATCATCGGCGTGAGCCCGAACCTCGATCACTGTACTATCTTTAAATTTCTCATGAATCTCCGGAATATGTCTCGAGGTTGCGAATATGTTTATGTTGCTTTTGATTTGAATGTCAAAGAGATGGAGGAGAAAGTTGACTCGGGTATTATTCGAACTTTGGCTTTCATCCAGGGCATCGGCAATTATGAATACTCTTGAATATAAAGATATGATAGACTGAAGAGTTTTGTATAGCTCGTCAACAGATGGCCGCGTTCGTCTACTTTGATGTCTCCTGTGGAGATCTTTCACAGTTTCTGGCAGTAAAGGTCGGGTCTCGGCAAGCTGTTTCAGTATACTCGCTAGCAAGTCACCAGTGTTCTGTTCATCGTACCGACGGTAGTTACAGTAGATATATGCGATGCCGACATCTCCGTGACGGAATTCCGAAATAAGGTAATCAACCACAATTGATGTTAAGATGGTTTTCCCCGCTCCAGGCATACCTGGACAGAATAAAGTTTGATTGCCTGTAGTCAGCCACCTCTGGAATTCCGTGGAATCCAGCAGCCATTGCCCAGATCCTGGTTGCCGTCTTTGAAGATAGTCACTTTGCTGAAGGCCATAATCTGTCGGCGTTAACCAATCAAGAATGTTGATGTTTTCGATTCCCTCCAATTTAGCTCTCGTATATGCAGTGGTCTCTTTAATTGCGGACATTGTGCCATGAACTATATCGGAAATGAGAAATGTTTCTACTTCAAGACATAAATTGCTAACCTTTCTCAAGTATATCCTTTGCTGGACACTCTCTTTCAACTTCAGATGTTTGTATATAGCCTAGAAGCTCTTTTGCAAAAGCTGCGGCCACAGCTGCAGCATGCTCTTGCCAGGCACCTGGCGTTGTTCTTATGTGAGTCAGCATAATCGCAGATGCCTCTGATGACGAGACAAGGGAAGTTGTTCATCAGTCCCGCCGCTTCCATTTCGATACAAATGACGTGGCTGTCAAGATCTTTATTTAATTTGTTTCTGAGGGCAGCGTCCTTGATGACTTGGTTGCCAGATGCAATCAAACCATAATGCACACGCATATCTCTGGGCTTCTTTTTGAGAACCTGGCTTCTGTCGCAGAATTCGCAATTTACTTCCTCAGCACTATCTTCGAGGCCAGAGAAATTTTCGTAATTTGAAGGCTCACTGACATGTTGATAGTCTGATTTGAATAACAGATCTTCATGACGATCTGACCTCAAGTATTTTGATGCTAGGCGGGGCCACTTCTCCTTGAGCTGATCTAGGTACTCTGGTATCTTGGAACCATTCAGGTCATGCTCCGTTTCCAATCTCGTCAGGGCTGTCAATAGCGGTGTTGGAGGATTATTTAACGAGCCAGTTCGTTCAAATCTGCCCCCTTCTGTTGCCTTGCCAAGATCCCATTGAACTACTCCAGGGAACTGGCCAATAGGTGTGCTGACGACGACATCACCAAGCCTCACTGTTGGCGGAACGCCGCCACCAATACCAACTAAAAGACCGACCTTGATCGATGGAAAAGTGCTAACCATCCAGGCTGCAACAGTCGCTGCTGAAATTGTTCCTGTTTTACCTTTGGGCAGACAGGCTATGACAATATTATGGCCGTTTATTGACCCCAACGTATAGTTGTTAGGATCATTCGGTGGTTTCTGAATGTCTGCATGCCTGTCATCTAGCATGGCGATAGCTGCAGTCTGCTCTTTTGGCAGAGCGCAAACCCACCCCACGGTATAATCATGATGACCTTTAGGTCTAAAGGCCGCTTCTAAAGACATCTTGAGGGATCAACGGACCTCTACTTGAGATGATCAATGCTTGAATTGGTTTGGGCTCTCTGAAGAAAAAATAAGAATATGTGCAATTGAGAAAATCGTCAAGTTGGACGCGGGGGGATCTTAGGCAGCAACTCAGCCGCAACGTGTCAACGCGTGAATTTAGGCTCGACATATGACAAGCATTAGCAACCAATCATTTGCTATCCATATATAAAACGAGTTCTGCGTCTACAGAGTACCGCATATCTTGAATCTGGTTGGTAGCCTTGTGAAGAGCTCTTCATGGTTAGAGTGAACAATCACCAAAGCTAGTATGAGGGTACCTGTATACAGGTTGGCAAAGCCCTCTTCATGTTTACAAGTAGCAATTGCATAACCATTCATTTTACAACTCTTAGAAGTATTCCTCCCATCTATCAACGACCGCACACAGCCTTATGCGCAATCTTCTGAATCAAAGAATCTCGGTCGCGGAACCGCTGCGGGAACTTGGCCAAGTCGGCCGCCTTCATGAGCGATCGCGCCTTGGATGCCTGCTGCAGTCCCTCCGTCTTGGACAGCTTGCCGCCACCACCCGTGGCGCCGACAATGAGACCAAGCATGGCGAAAGGCGCAGATGCCGGATCCTTGATGATGTCTGCAATGGTTACAGCAGCGTTACCAGCCTCGCTAATGAGAATTGCAATGCGGGCTAGAGCTGTGGCACTTCCCACGATGGGGCCAAGAGCTTCGCCGACAAAGGGCAGCGCCATGAAGACAAAGGTGAGGATCTTGAGGATGAGCTCGCGCTTCTTCTCTTCCTTGGCTCGCTCGCCAATGTCCTTAATCTCCTTCATGCTGTCGATGGACTCAGCCAGCTGCAGCACAGGCATGGCATAGGCGACAATGGCGTCGAACTCGGTGCCAACCACCGTGGCATCCCGGTAGATGTCGAGGCCTATTGTAGCCCACGTGGCGAAGAGCGAGTCCTGCAGAGTGGTAATGTTGGTCCATGAGTTCTCAATCATCTCTTTAGGGTTGGCTACCACGATGTCGTCGTCAGAGGCCTTGACCGGCACGTTGAGCCGTCGCCGGAAGATGCGTCTGCATGGCGGAGCCGAACCGCTTCCTCCTGGCCTCATGGGTCCGTCTTCGGCGTTGGCAGCGCAATCGTAGTCCTTGCCTCGGTCTCCCCAAGCAATCCACGACTTATCGATGCCCAGCGTGGCAGAGACATCGTCGTAGAAGCCGTCTTCATCCACAAGCTCGTACTCAATGCTAAATGTCTGCTCCAAAGTCCAGAAATGCGGCACGCCTGTGCAAGGATCCGAGCCGCTTCTGCTGCCGGCCGTCCAGTGGCAGTTGAAGAACTTGTTGCCAGCACCATCCCCGAACCGCATATAATCGTCCAACTTGGGATCAATGAGCTCCTTGATCCAGCACATGCCGCAAAGCTGTCCATCAGTTTCGGGCCTTGATGGAACCGCAAACGCATGCATCCTTTTGGTCGTTGCAAGTGCTCCGTCCTGCAAATCGCCGAGCGGCATCGCCACCAAATCAGACCGAGTGAGCTCGATTTGCGACTGTATTCCAACGGGTAGCTCGATTGGATTCGAACAGAGGTTGAGCGTATTCGAGCATTCCGCTGCCTCGCACGCAATGTGTTACTTTTGTCTCGCGGGCCTGCCAGCTCGTGCTGAGTCAAAAGGAGTACATATGATGCAGATGGGCCCTCTCAGATGGATGCATGGCAGCTTGCTTGGCGTCAACCGTCTCATCCCCCCCTTTTCATCTTGCAAAGCAGCATCTTGCTTGCGCTTATATTCTCAACTACACACCTTGTTGGCGTAAATCAACTAACCCATATCCCGTAGTGGTATTTGAAGCACTTATTTGAAGCACACTGTCAACTACGACTCTTTCTGACGACAACTTGCTGTTGTGCTCTTGCAGCAGACATCACCCCCTTGATATCAAAGGTCTCTTTTGATTTCCCGGGCTGACGAGAGATCGCTTCAGGCCACCGTGTCTGAGTGATCCGGCCCTCCTACAACTCTCTTATCTGGGGATATAGCTAGTCCGTCTCATCGGACGTTTACACATGTACAAATCCGAACCAATGGCGTCGGAGAAGATGGAGACGTACCACGGCTACGTACGGACTCCGGCGGACGCCATCAAGCTCTTTGAAGCTTGTCGGCTAGGCCTTTTGCCTCGGGTGCAGCGTCGACTTTCAGAAAAGGAAAGACAGTCCATCAGATCCGGTTCAGTTTTCGTATGGGACGAGCGGGAAGCAGGCATGAGGCGATGGACCGACGGAAAGTCATGGAGCGCCAGCAGAGTATCAGGCAGCTTCTTGACCTACCGCGAAATGGAGGGCAAGCGAGGCGGCGGCTTTGGCGGAAGCAGACGAGGGAATGGCAAGACGCCGGAATCCGGCCGCGGCAGTGACGAGGATCACGACGATGGCGAACCGGAGGGCTACCGATACAAGGCAGATGGTCTCATGAAGCAGTCGTTTAGCATAACAACCTCGACCGGCCAGCATCTCCACCTCATCTCCTACTACTCTCGGCCCCAGCCCGGACAGCCCGAGCTCCCTCAGCCAACCACCGACCCCAACCTGCGAGCAATCGTCCCTGTCAAGGGCATGTACCCCGAGTCGAGCATGGGCGAGACGAACCAGACGCCGGCGCTCACCAGGGCGCCGATGCAGCAGCCGCCCTACATGATTGCTCCTCAGCATCACCCTCCTCACCCGGCTCACCAACAATACGCGACTCATTACGCGCAGCCAGGATACGCATGGCCTCCATCGCCCGTTGCGACACCTCCGTATGCCCACTACGCGCCCGCCCCTTACTCTCATCCTCCCCCCCGGCCACCATCTCCCGGCTCCCTACCCTCCCCAAGGACCTCCGCCGCCACACCACGCGTACGGGCCGCCTCCACCCCCGGCCGACCAGCGGCACCGCCGCCGTCACATCACTACCAACATGCCCCGGCTCCTTACGAGCGGCCCATGTCTTACGAGCGCCCTGCCCTGCCGCCTCTGCAAAACGCCCCGAGACCTGCTGCTCCGCTGCCTCCGTACCCTGGCCAGCAGTACTCACAAGGACCGACGCCGCCCCGCATTCACGACTCTCCTCACCAACAGACCTTGCAGGCTGCCGCGCAAGCTGCCATGGGAGACTCGCGAAGCATGTCTGAAAAGAAGCCCCAAGGACCTCTTCCAGCTCTGGGTGCCATGGCCAATGGCCCTCTTGCTCCGGCGCACAGCGGACTGCACACTCCTCCTACGCGGCCACTGAGCTCGAGCCCGCCGCAAAGCTCTCACCTGGAGGTGCACGGCACGAACGGTAACAACAAGGCCAGCCTGTCTGTGCTTTTGCACCCTACGACGGCTTCAAACTCGGAGGCTGGCGCAAACGGCAGCGCGCACAGCAGCCCGAGGACATCAACCATTGCTCTCGCCGAAAAGGGAGGTGCAAGCGAAGACACTCGTGCCCTGAGAATGCTCGATCGCAAGTTTTGTATCTAGAGCAGCGCGGGGCTGGTCTATTCCATACTTTCTTGATGACTTTTTCTTCTTCTTCTTCTTCTATTTAGAACCACCTAGGGCTTTGGGAGGCTATACAAGTCATGACCTTTTTTTGTGTGTTTTTTATCGGATGCATTGCTCTGGCGTCTGGGGGAGCTGGCTTGAACGATGTGTTGAGTTTTCGAGCTTATATGGCTTTGCTCCAATTCAAATAGGAGCGTATTTTCTTTGTGTGTGGATCTCTGGGTTGGCTTGGTTTTGATCGGAACTGGGAAACAAGCCGGTGGAACCTCTGGCTTTTTGGCGAAAAGGAAAGACTTGTATGACCGAAAATGATTTGGTCTTTTTTTACTTTTTTTTTTTAGTATACTTGAATTTATAAGTAGTTCTATGTTGAATTGGTGTATCTTCATTCTCTTCCACGTTTTCTTTAGGTCTACTAAGCATCTGTGTCGTAAAGTCTAGCTTGTCAATTGTAAACCAAGTACTTGCTTGTATGTAGATGACGCTGGTATTGCCAGAATGTAGAGCACCCAGCAGTTGGCTATTCAACACGGACAGTATAGTGGCCTGCTAAGAATAGCTTGTCCCGAAACGAAAAGATGTCTGGTGGAATTGAAAGTCGTACAGTATGATATCAGAGGGGCAACAGATGTCGTAATCCGTCATTCGGCCACGAGCAGCATGCACTCCCCACGCTTTTGTTTCCCTGGTTCCCGATAACAATGGACTAAAAAAAGCTTGCTTCTACTATTTTGCAATTAGCCTTGTTGCGATGATTTTCCTGTTACCTTTTATGGCTGAGATTGTAAACGGTTACTTGGTTGCAAAGTGTAGATACAAGTAGTAGTAATCTTGAGAGCGATGGACAAAAGTCTACGACCACCACCAAAAACTACATTACATTCACAGGAATAACTGAGTCTTGGTATTTTAGAACAAGATGACGAACGCCTCAGTGTTATTGAATCGATGGCTCTTGTTTATTATTTCGGGCGTATTCGGATTCCTTTTGTTGCCTAACAGAGCTTGTAGGAGTTGTGGAATTAACGTTTTGGTGTCATTTCCCAACCCCATCAGTGGTCGCAGATCAACCACACACTGTACGTACTCTCAACGTGCTCGAACAACGGGAAGTGTAATATGTGGACTATGTCCAAGAGAGGCCGCGTCACCCCCCATTTTTGGGGGGATGATTTGATACCATCCGCATTAGGCCAAAGCTGGTGTGAGCCCACGGCAAGGAAATGCCGAGTAGAGACCCCCCCGAAAAGAGAAGGGGGGGGGTGTTTAATTTGCACAGGGGGAGTCGCAGATGATTTGACTGTATGGAGTAAAAGCGATGAAATAAGGATGGCGGAGGGAATGAAGAGCCGCCGGGCACTAAGTTGCTTCGGAAGAAGAATGATGATGGGGGGGATTTTACATTGTTTGGAGTATGCAAGTGGCTGGCTTTTTTTTTGAAGCCTGGAAAACATGATAAGCTTCATGAGAATCGACGGCGTGGGAGAGGAAACGGTTGCATTCTTTCTTGGCAAGATTAAAACGTAGATATGCTTGGGTAGTACTGACTAAGAGATTTGTGTGTGCCTTTTGCCGATATTAACCTACTCTGGGGACCTAAAAAGCCACGATGTGGCGGCGAAGCGGTTTGGAGTGTGTTTCTGAGTGCCGGGAATCGGATTGAGCGTGATCATGGGTTGCTCATCGGCTGGATGTGCGCGATATGCGCAGAAGAAAAAGAAAGAGTCACGAGCTTGTTCTGAAAACTATCATCTAAAGCTTGGTCTCGTCACGGCTTGTTTTGAGGGTGATGCTTGATATATGAGAGATAGTGCGTGGTGTATGAGTGAGAGTTGTCATGTCGATTACAGCATTTTGTTGAACATGAAGGAAACCTCATTCAGTGGCTACTGGACAAGAAAAGCCCATGAGTGCCAAGAAAAACAAAGAACGATCCCCGCGGTTATAAATAGAAGGAAAGAAGGGTTTTTAAAAGATGATGAAGACAAAAAGTTGAGTGCATGCAATGCAAAAAGAAATGCGCTCTTGATGTCTCGGGTATGTAAATATAGGAAGAGCCCGATGCGGGGGTCGAACCCGCAACCTTGAGATTGCATCAGAACGTGTGCTCATAAGAGTCTCACGCTCTACCGATTGAGCTAACCGGGCAATACTTATGAAACCATAAGATCCCGATCCAGCTCGAGCGCTTGTTGAGAACAGCAGGCATTAATACTAAATATAAGGACATGTTCTGAGTACTCCAAACAGCCAATACATGAGATTCACCCACCATATTGAATGTGTGGTGAAATTCACTCTTCCTCGAGGTCATGAGGGTGTTTTAGGAAAATGTAAGAAGCATTTCATGATATGGTGAACTTTTTTTTTTGGTTACTCTTGCTTCCAAATCGCATCAGATGTCAGGCTGCTGTGGCCAAAACTTGGTGAGAATTGATTGGGTAGCATACCATATGAGCAGCAGACCATTTGTCTGGCCAAAAAAACTTGATTCCTTTTCTGTGGTATATTTTAAGACATTGAGTGTATAAAATATACGCCTTACCTGAGAGTAGAGCTGCACGTGTTGATCTCGCTGGGCGATTATATGCTCTGCATTAGCCAGTGGCCCGTTACTGGTTAAGTCCGAGAAGGCTGGTTGAAGGCACCAGCTCTGTTTTACCGTTCTAATAGTCTTGCTCTACCATACTGCATTATATGTTGCACCGAAACTCTCTTCCAAGAGATAAAGTGGCAGCTCCTCAGGCTTGACTTGGGTGATGTGGGCTGGCGATCTCTTTCTCATATCATACTCGTGCCGCCCAAGCAGTCAAAGCAGTTGCTGTTGCCAGGTATGGCTTTGTTATGTCGAAACAGACTGTGTTGTCTGTTACAGTAATTTCGCCGCTCGAAAGAGGCTGCGAGGTGCGCATATGCGCGTCATACGGGTCATGGGTGTCAATTGCCATCAAAATATGAGAGGCAATAGTGAGATTCATCCTTTCGGTATCTCGAGAAGAAGATGACCAGCCTGCTTTCAAAAAGAACTACTTCCATCATATCAGAGGTGCAAGAAGGCAACACGAGCCTGGCTTGCAATGGACAGCACCCTATGGCAGCCTCACCATCTAGTAAATCCCATATTGCATTGTCCGCAACCGCCGCTGAATTTGCGGCTACGGGATGTGGAACGCCCCTTCGGCGTGCGACTGTACAATCAGGCAAGTAATTCAAAGGCAGATAAGCCTAGGCGAAAATATACTAATGCCTACCATGGCTCATTGATCCATACTCACATCAAAAGTGCTTGAGGATGAGGCTTGGGCAGCGGCTAAGCTACAACCGACAGTTGTAAGTGCAAATCCGAGTTTCTGACGACTACCCTTGTATAAAATTTTAAATTCTGTAATTGAGACACACCGCCGGATATTTGTGGTTTATTGGAGGCACCGACTGGTATTGTTGGTCGAGAGTGCCACGAAGAGACTGTAGCCTAACACGCATCTGGTCTCTAATGGGTAAGCACTCCGAAGGGGTAGAAAGACGGGGGAAAACATAAAACCGGATATGAAGAGCTTTAATTTCACCAGATGAAATAATCCCATTCTGGCCGCAGAGTGGATGAACAGTCAAGGTGGTGTTTTCACCAAGGGAGAAGATAAATCGGCTGCAGATTTGTTGGATTCTATCCCGTAAGATGTTCTTGGAATTCAGAAGGCGTTCACTAGATAAACGACGGCCGGTGGGAAAAATCTGCAGTGGTTTGAGTAATACTTATACATTGTTTAGTAGGCCAGGATTTTCTGTACAATTATTTTGGCGTTGGTAGGACGCTGTAAATTAGCCTAAAGAATGCGGTTCTACGTTGACCAACCTTTGTCAGTGACTGCAAAGCAGTCTCTAAAAATTGCAACACAGCCACTCAAAGTTCTGTAGAGTCGTGGGATGGTTCAATCATCCTGGGCAAGAACTGAATATGTTCGTACGTTTTCCAGTCAATCTAAGAAGATGATAATCCACCAGTGGGAGGCATTTACAGCGTCTTATGGCTCTCCAAATCAGTGGGTAGTGAGTGTCGGTTATAACCACATGTAGGTAAACCCGCCAATTGCTCGGCCTTCGGTAGCCAACGAGGTGCGCTACGCAGCTACTTGGCTACGAAGACCGAGTCAAGGGGCAATTAATTACTGCCTGAGATAGTTTTGCAAGTCTTTTTTCCTTTGCTTCTAATTGAGGATAAGAGTCGTCACAAGCTGTTAGTTGTGCTCTGAAATGTCCAACTTTCCAACACTAGTCTTTGTTCCTGGTGCATGGCATTCGCCTGCCTGCTACAATTTGATCATCAAACCCTTACAAGACAAGTACAAGCTGAAATGCGTCGCCGTCACACTCCCTTCGACCATCGGTGATCCAACTCGGACCTTCAAAGACGACCTTGACGCCGCACGCAAAGCAATCTCGGACGAAACAAGTTGTGGGCGCGATGTGGTAGTCGTCGCCCACTCATACGGTGGTATGGTTGGAAACAGTGCTATCAAAGGCTTTGCTCGACCCCAAGGAACGGTTGCGAAAAATGCCCAACGTACAACTACCGGCTATGTCGTTGGCCTTATTCTCATAGCGTCCGGCTATACATTCACGGGACTTGCCTTCATGGACCCTTTCTTCGGACATCCTCCCCCCATGTGGCGCGTAAATAAAGAGACTGGATTTGCCGACATCGTTATTTCTCCACGCAAGTTCTTCTATCATGACGTGCCAGAAGATGAGGCAAAGTACTGGGTCTCATTGCTCACTCCACAGAGTCTCAAGGCGTTGTTTGAGGGCCGCGAATACTCTTATGCTGGATGGAGGGATGTACCTTCTTGTTATATCGGCACCATTGAGGACCAAGGGCTTCCGGTGGTAGTACAGCGCATGAATGTAGGAATGGCGAGGAGTATGGGTGCATATGTTATGCATAGGGAGCTGCAGACAAGTCATTCGCCCTTTTTGAGCCAACCGCAGGAGACTGTCAAGATCATGATTGAGGCTATCGAATCGTTTATTGGGAAGCCAGTGGAAAGTGTCGCGGAGAGGAGAAAGAAAGATGATAAGATAATACTGCCAGAAGCCAGACTATGGCGGCCGATTACTTGGTATCGGTTTGGGTTGCCTCTCATCTTTGGCCGCATCATCGGAAAATGTGTCTTACTCTTCGGCTTTGGCAGGAGGCTGTTGGGATATAGGTAGTATGGCAAAGACGATAACCTGGATTTTGCGTTGCATTTCTCCGCTCCTGTCTTATATATTTGGAATAGTATAGATATGTTAAAAAATAGATCTGAAATAAACACAGTAGAAACTGTGACAGTGAGTAGGATTGATCAATAATTTTACGCCTGAAATCTATGTCAAAATTGGTGGCTATGGGATGGGATTGGAGGAAGATCTTGTCAAGATTTGAGACCAAAGTGTCTCCTCCCAACTCCCAAGCACGTGTACGCAGATAACAGTAGACTTCACTCGTACATAGATATCTTGATTGGATAAAACGGTGCTTAATAATGCATATGGTATAGAAATCAGGCAGTATCTGGCATATGTATACTATGATGCAGTATTTTGCTATTTATCCCCAGTGTGGGAAATTCACACTCCATGTTGATTCAAAGGCATCGCGGGGTAAATAGTAAAGTGACCTCAAGCTCTCAATAATAAGGAACAACCGTGCTAGAACATAGAAGAGAGCCAAGACTCCTTGGATTGTCCTGATTTGGTGCATTTTTTTGTTCTTAACTTCAGTTCCCTGTTTCATAAAGGGATAGTGGGTAGCAAGGTATGGCAATGGCAAAACTGTAGCTGCCACCGAACAGACTCTCCATAATTGCTGCTCGATTTTAGTTGGGAAGAAGAAATTCCATGCAAAGATGTGTATACCCCCAAATGAAAGAATAGATTCGACTGCAATAATGGCCGTTTTCACCCAAATCATGTTGTTGCCATTCCTGCTGTTGCCACTGTTTCCGTTACCATCGTCGCTGTCGCTGTCGTCTTTTGAATAAGCAACATGAAAGGCGCAGCTAGGGATCTGATAAATTTTGGTTGGTATGATGGGAAATCGTAGATATGGATAAGGAGCTGCCTTGAAGACTTTCTTGAAGGCTTCTTTGAAAGCTTCTTTAGAGATAGTTGTTCTTTTGGGAATACTACTACCTTGAGAGGTAGTCATTTCTTGAGAAGTAGTCATTTCTTGAGAAGTAGTCATTTCTTGAGAAGTAGTCGTTTCTTGAGGCGTAGTTGTTTCTTGAGAGCCATTCTCATCTTGGGTATAATCCACTTTATTTGCAAGAATATAGATGGGCACACTGACGTCTTTTGGCTTGCTCCACTCCAGGATGTATAAAATGATTGTAGAAGCCGACATGGCAACTGTGCTGATTCCAAACGGTGCAGAGGCCAAACCATAATATCTCCGGGCAGCAAGCTGGATGATGAGCCATAAAACTTGCACAATGGCCAAGGTCTTGACTAGTGCGTCGGATTTATTTTTATCTTGGAGCTCCCTTTTTGTGATTTTGGGGAGCTTGATAATTCCCTCTTTCGCTGCAACGATGAGTTGTGCCGAGTCTAACACCCATATATCCCCAGACAATGCGGCGAGGGTTTGCAGTTTCCCATGTGTAATTTGGTCCCTTTTCAGCCCATTTTTGATGTCGAGGGCAATTCTCTCATGTTCTGTGTGCTTTGCCCATAGAATTGACCCAAACCAGCCGAAAATGAATTCTTGCTTAAGCTCAAAACGGTCGATAAAATCGTCATTCTCTTTCTTCGGCCGCGTGATGGGTTGGCGAATCTTGTTCGCATTCATTCTATCGAGAAATTCCGATTTAAATTTCTTGGAATATCCCAACAGACGTTCCAATATATTTTCCCTGGGAACCTTTTTCTGAAGTAGTGGATAAAACTCTTTTTCATCTGAGAAATATATAGCAAACCCTCCCATGTCTGCAAATAGCGTATGCGTGCGGCTTCATGGAACTTGTTGCTCAGCTACCAACCTTTCGAGAAATGCATGGTTATGGTTTGCACTGAACATCTTGTGGGCGTATAAAGAAGTCAGGGCCTCGGGAGCAACAGACATAACAATCATCCACAGAGCCTTTCGAGCAACCGAATATAATTTTTGTAAACACAGTTGCCATTTGGCCTGCATTCGAAAGTCAGGCGGAATGTTGGGATTAAGGATAGACCATGTTGAGAGAATAATGATTCCGATGCAGCTCCAGACGATATCCATGGTAGATCTAACGTTTGAGGCGTTGACAAATCCACCAGGTGCCCCAGGCAGCGTACAATTTGGTCTAAAAGTGATCATTCTGGCCTTCACCTCGTTCTTTCTAAAAGAGAAAGTTGAAGTGATGTGCGACGGAAAAAAGGTGATGGTGTATCAGTGATGTAATAAGTGTGGATTCTTAATAGATTAATAGAAGAAGTGACTGAGAACTGCTGATCATCTGCTTGAATTCTGATCAATGCCAAAAGCTTGGTTTATATAGCTAGAAAACAATATCGTGTACGTTGATGCTTAAGGTGTGGCCAAGCTTGTACCTTGACAACGCTCAGCTTCTCCTCATTTCCACTGATCCTTTAGGTATGGTTTGCATTGACAAAATTCACTTATACGACGTGTCAACTTTTTTTGTACAGTCGCCGACTGAAGGCTATCACACGAAATACAGCCTCGCCTTGTTGGACGCTTAATGAGCAAGGGTAAGGACCGAGACATGCATACTCGACCTCCAATGAGAAAGTCGCCGCATATTAACTGGCATACTTGTGCGATTGAAACTCAGATTACTCATGGGAATAACTGTTTACAACATTGAATAATTGTTAGCATCATTCTGATATCCATAAATCTCGAGTGTATGAGGTTCTACGGGAACTATTGCTCCGTTGTGGGGGGCGTCATACCGGGTAGTTGGTGCTTAGCATGAGAGCCCGGGAGAAGGTAGTTATTAGCTGAATGTATCTTCGTTGTATGTCACGATGTCCATGCCATATTCATGCCTTCGACTATGTTTTCATGGTGATAGGCGTGTCCATGTCTCAGAGGACGCTCAGCCTTGTCTTTTTGCAGGTGGCACTTTTCAGCTGGGAAAATGACAACATCTAATTGCTGCTATTGGCCCACGTCACCAAGGGAACCCCTGTTTGTTGATGCCGCGTGACTCGTATTTCATGGGTTCTCTCTTTTGCTTTTTTATAATACGTGTAGCTGAGAAAGTCGCCGGATTCTCAGCTTTCAGCCTCAGCCTTGGTACTTGAGCTGCTACCTAGGTAGATTTCAAGTGTGACAACTAGATCAAATTGAGCCTTTTATGAACAACATTGGGAGATTGAGATATAATTTGGAAATCAAAGGTGTCATGTATCATTAACTGTAGCTGTCCTATTTACTGAAACCGCCTGGCGTAAGATTAGACTGTATGTGTGTGCATGTGTCTGGCCCCGTGCAACGTCTTCTCGCTGAACGACAACCTCAGTGGTACACAGAACTCCCTGATTCGGCATAGATGGCCGATCCCCCCCTAAAGACTTGTCCTTATCTGCCGTAGCAGTCGCCTGAAAAGAGACATCGCAAGTCTGCGCCTCACCTGGGGCTTGTATCAAGCTTTTCTGCGCAAGGGAAGACCCAGTTTGACTTATCGTTCGTGTTGTTGAACTTGGTTGCTGTGGCGGAGCGCGGGCTTCCTTGGTTCGTTTTGTCATGTCGACCAAACGGTTAAGAATCGTGAATTCCAGCTTGAGTTTCGCACTATATGCAAAGGTCTTATACGCAGTTTGGTATTCCCATTGATTTGCATATTCCAGAGCGAGAATGGTGCCATCGAGGATGATGATAATAATATTGACAATAATTAGATGTTTCATGAGAGAGCGGCCGTACTGGCTGATCCCCAGGGATTGCTGTACTCTCATGAGCTTGAGTGTTTCGAAGATGTAAACTCCAGATATGATAAGTTCCTGGACAAAGAAAACGGTGACCTCGATCCTCTCCATGATGGAAAAAGGCGTGTGGAATAGCTCTGGATTGGCAACGGAACCGTAAACCATCGGCGTGATTCCTCCAGTACATAGTATGGCGTTGATAATAATCATCCATAAGATCATCCTTAGACGCCGTCGGTTGTGTAAAATAAGGTGCAATCGAGACCATAGCACAAACGACTGGCCCGTCACCATTGGTATCCATCCTAGAAGCGATATCGTCACCGCTAGATATGCCACCGATGGAGATGCATAATATAATAGGAAGAAACCAGCAGTTTGGAAGACAAGGCCCCCAGTGGCAAATACACACGACCAAAAGTAAAGACCCGAGCGCCGCTTAAAGGTATGAAAAATAAGAAACGTAAGTTCAATGACGTTGTATAGGGCGAGAGAGAAGAAGACGGGTATGAGGATTTGAAACACAAGCGAGGTGTGATCCACGCCGGAACTAAACCCGGCCATGTCGTCGTTGTCGGGGGCTGCGTCGTGCCTTCATAGTCTCAGGATTAAGAAACCCGAAGCAGAGACAGCCCAGAATCGGGCGTCTGAATGCATAGTAAGTGATGGAAATGTTGGCAAGAGCAATGACAGAAGATCTACGGGGAAAATCTATAGAAACCACGGCAGTGGTCTTTGATTAATAACATAGAACCCCAATATGTAGGAAATGAGATGTGGCAACACTGGCATGGGCACCGTTCTTGGTCAATTCAGCTCTACAGCTTAGTGCAGCTCTGGCTTTCATTTATGCACTGTAGAGTCGATGTCATTGGAGTTTACACAAGATATGGGGTTGACCGCATGTTCTTCTCCGGAGCTCTCTAGTGGAGAGTCTAAATGCTTAAGCCATGGGGATTCTTGATCATCCCTGTCGGTAGAAGTGCCAGCGATGGCATGTGCTATATGTGTTGAAGAGTGGAGTCCACCTATTGGCAACGATCAAGCAATTGCCAACTGATCTGTATGAAACAAGAAGAGGCATGAACATTCAGGCCACAATACTGTCACTAAATCTCGCGAGCTTAGCAAATTATGGCAGCCGGATATGATCAATCCGGTTGGAGGATGCTGTGTATGGCTTAAGCCTAGCGGAGTCTTAAAGTTAAGACTAATGAAGCCCATTCTTGCACTGGACAGCTATACGATTAAACGGAGAATTGTGATAATGTGTGGCGTACTTGTGGCTTTCCTACATATCTGACATTCTCATGGTCGATGGCGAAGAAGGATCTGCAGTATCCTCATTGCCGGTGACCAATTTACGCTATTATGTACTCGTCACTTTAGCACATTTTATGCATATCAGTAGTAAAGTATCGGACGCATTGAATGTCGGTAATTCCGTATTCAAAGATTCTCCGCACATGCTAAGTGTATTACTGGGGTTTGTGGCTATGTTGTAAAGTGAAAAGTAAGTTGCCTGCCAAGTGTCTAGAAGAACCACTATCTGGATTGTATAATAGGGAGCTTGTTCTCAAAAGATTGCCTAATCTATATAAGCCCTTAGTAAAGCCCTCATGACTTGTTTTGGCGCCAGAACTCTGCAACTTCTGACTCACCCAAAAGATGCCTCGGTATTTCTCCAAGAAGCATGCTGTGGATTTGTCGATCCCAGCTGTCATGGCATTTGGGGTTTTGCCTAAAGGCCATTCAAGGAAAGCCAAGAGCGTATATATGACGTTTGTGAATAGAAAACTAAGATATGTACGACAATATTAAAGCAAGTCGCATTTGCCATAACCAGCATATAACAGGCATAAGTAAGTGTAAAATGTAGCTCGTATATCAAATGCTAATAAACTTGAATGCTAGCTTGACAATCTCCATCATTCTCTCATCATTCTTTTTCTGCAGCTCCTTTATCATCTCATCCACTTCCGGGGCTTCCATCTCGCTTGCATTTTCCATACGGAGCTTGAGCGTCTTAATCTGGCTGCCTTGCGTCATGAGTTCGTCTCCACATCTCGCGAAGAACTCCCATACCTCGATAAACCGGTCAGTTGAGCTGTTGTCACTGATCATGCGGTCGAAGACGCGCCGCATATTCGCCGGCCGCTTGATTTGATCCAGCGCTTCGAGTCCTAGTAGACTGGAGGTCGCTTCAATCCCCTTGCTCCCTTCCCGAAACTCGTTGGTTGTGACGGTAGCGGACGAATGGCTCGCTGAGTGCATATAAGCAGCACCAAGTCTGACGCAGTGGATGATCAATGCGGCAAGGCCAGCTCCGAGGGCCGTTGCGATGGACGATCCCGTTTTAAGGCCACTATTCTCATGATCGGCTATTTGTTGACCATCGGAGACCCCATTGGCAGCTGATTGGTTTGTATCCTCAACTTCGTGACCCGGGAGAGAATAATCATGGCGAGACCCTGCCATGGGGATACGGATGCCATCTACAGTGGCGGCTGCTATCTTGAAGAGGCCAGCATCGTTACAACCATATGGATAAAAGTTTTCTGCTTGTGCCTTTGCCATTTCTCCACCGTCCGGAGACGCGCAGAAGAGTAGCACCTGATTTGTATCGCATGCCTTCTTCAGAGCCACCTGAAGTCTATCGAGGTCAACACTGTTTTGGTCATTTTTTGCAATAGTCCACGACATTGAAATAATATCAAATTTTCGTTTGGGATCGATGGCTAATTCAAGAGCCTGGATAAATGGTTAACAAAAATAGGAGCATGTATAAAAATTGAGAGTAATTGGGATCAAGAGAAATAACTCACATCTGCTGCACTCTTAGCAGTAAAATGTGCCCTTTTCCCAGGCGTTAGATACCACGTCAAGGCGAAACACAAAGATCTTTGCCTTTGGGCAGATGCGACATATTGTAGAGGCCATGAGCGTGCCGTGTTGCGTCTCGGAGCTCGTGTAAGGCCTCGGAATACCTTCCAACCCATCACCCTCATACCCGGTATCGCATGTCCAACCATTGTAGATTCGATTAGTGAGGTTTCTGTTTGTGATCTCAACACCTGTCATCTATTAGTGCAATTCTCACATCTCCAGGAGAGATATCGGGTGGGTTGACAGGTGCCAAGTCGATAAGGTCGATGCCAGCCGCAAACTTATCCATGATTTCTAGCCATTGATGTCTCCGGTACCGCGAAGCTGTCTGATTCAGCTGCGGCCTGTAAGTAGCCATAGACCGGCTTGGCTGAGCGACATAGCTGGTGTCCGAATCATTGATGCTAATATCGGGCCACATCTCAAGGACAGTCACTGGTAACGCCTGACCCGACTGTGCCAGCTTTAGCCGCTCTTCCGGTCTGTATTCTTGTGGTCGTGACGCCATGCGTTCCTTTCTGAGCCTTTCTTTAAAAAGTTGTAGATTCTTTTTTATCCCGTTCGACCGATTCGATATACTATGACTTCTCTTAGAATAGATTGAATCAGGAAGCCTTGCACAGCCTGCAGAAAACTATAACAATAGAAACATATTGGAACTTACCTGAGTCTGGTGGATATATATTTCCTTTAAGCGGGGGAACTTGGCCAGGCCACCCGGAGCACTCCATGCCATTAGAATACCATTGTTACCACTCCACCAAAGGTGTAGCTCAACCACGTTGTGGCAGGCTTTAAATATTGTCTCCGAGCACAGGTCAATCTTACGCCAGTCAAGGATCTCAATCGATTTAAACCCAGAGAGACATCTTTCGATTGACTCGTCGCTGTGAGGCGGGGCTTCCAGGTCAAATACAATTACCTTGACAATGTGACGAACACCCTTATCTCTTAGCAACTTGAAGAGTATTTCCATGTCAGTCCGCCCCGCCACCTCTTGGTTTTTTATCTGCTTGAAAATGATACGGCGGACTGCTACGTGATGCAGTGTCTGATCGAACCCCTCTTTATTGTAGACTGTTGTAAAGACGTACTCATCCACTAATGGAGGTCCTTGGAGCATCGTCAAGGAAAACGGTCTCTCTGTTCAAGCAGTGAAATATTAGCATGAAACTCAGCAAACAAAGTGGAGAGGTCGCTATCGTGTTATGGTGTGGAATCCCGAATCCAGGTTTTGTGAAATGATGTGGTGATAAAGGTATTAAAAGGTACGACAAACTAACCGTTTCCTTCGGCGTATAGAAAACCATTTATAGACTTGACGTCTGATTTGGGTTGCTTGAAGGTTGAGCGCAAATATTGAAGCTTAATCTCGTCTTCTATGTCGTCCTCTATTTCTTTCTCTTTCTTTTCGTCTTTGGAACTTTTAGCCAGAGTAGCCACTTTCTTGCCGTTGGCATTCTTTTTTGTTCCACCCTTTTTCGGTTTCGTAGGTACCTTTGACGCCTGATGTGTCTTCAATTCTTTCGATGCTTCTTTCAGCGCAGTTCCTTTGCGCTGAAGTGGCTGTACTGGCTCTCCACCTCCGCCTAGGTTTCGTAATGCTACCTCCTCGGGGTTTGCGACTTGGCTATTATCTCGGTCTTCCCCTTTACGATCCTCCAAACCTGGGGGACTGCTTTTCTCCCTCTGGTCTTCTCGCTCTATTTTGAGATGTTTTGGTTTTTGCAGAGGCCTCTTTGAGTTCTCACGGTTTTCTCCAAGAGATTTCTTGCTCTTGAGTGATGGAGCAGTTGGTTGTTTCCGACCCTGGAACGCTGCCTTTGTTTTTTGATAGTACTTGTATACAGACAATCCTTCGCTGCAGCGCAGGTCTAACGCCTTGTCTCCGTACCTCAGCAGGGCTTTGATGACCTCGACTCGGTTCAGGCAATTAGGATACTGAACAGCAAGATGAAGAGGCGTGTATCCTTTCCTGTCTATTGCTAGCAGACACTCATCACCGGCGGCCTTTTCGATTAATTGCACTGTCAGGTCCGGTTTAAGTTTCTCGATTGACCAGTGTATGCTATTGCCCGAAGTGGTTTCGGTGTCAAATCTCTCCCTGAGGTTATCTTTGAGGCTATCTTTGAGGCTCGGGTCCTTGGTTTGCAGCTGGAGAGACAGGATAGTGCGAATAAATGGCTCGTTTCCCCAGCGAATCGCCCTTGCTAGAGCAAGACTGGGCGTTGCCTGAGATTTGTCGGTGAGTAACCTCGATAAACTGTTCCGCATATTGTTTTCAGAGATGTTTTTATGGTTATCGTAAATGTGACGGATGATCCAACCAGGGAATTGATTAGGATCCTCGAATTTGAAGTTGGCAAGCATTGTGCAGCACGTTCCTCTTGTTTGCAGACTCTGGCATGATGTAGTCTAGAGAATCTCCGTACGCGGAGAGAAACTCGTCTTTGTTTAGCTGCTTTGCCTTTGACGCAGCATTCCGAATTTCTTCCTCAATCTTGGTAAGTGCTGATTCCTTCTCTCTTGCGCGTTGTAAGGCTTCTTCTGCCTCTTGCTTTTTGCGTTCCTCATCACGCTCAAATGCGGAGTAGCCGTCAGTCTTGTAATCATCGCCCTCCTCCTCCTCTTCTTCATCTCCCTCAGAATCAGAATCAGAGTCAGAGTCATCTGCTTCTCCCTCTCCATCTGGCGAATAATCAGGATCATTTGAGCTGTCATCTGAATCCTCTATCTTCTCAGGACCCTCGCAAACCTGATCGGCAGTGCCATGAAGTTTGGGATCGCTGTCGTATCCTTCCGACGGCATGAGGGGCAGTAGAGAACTGCCAAAATCCTAGAAAATGATGCTGTCTGTGTTTTGAAAGGGACACAACTTTTGATAACGATAGAGGCAGCCAGAAAGTGGTTTGGGCATCAATATCAAGCCTGTGCTAAGGTGTTACATGTACCTACATGGGTTGATCAAGACGATTGTGTGAACGGGCAAATTATTAGGATTCCCTAGTGCCTAATACTATCTACCAGATAATTAATAGTTGGCGGCAGCTACCAAAAGGATGTACGTGCGTTGAGTCCATGTACCTGTACCTACATATACCTACCTGATGGAAGCAAATGACGAGCCGTCTCAGCCCAGAGGTCCATTCAATGTAATATTGAAGATGGAAGCGAGAGGCAATGCTGTTGATGTGTGCCAGCCTATGAGCGGGGTAAGTCAACAACCGGTGAGATTACATGTAGGCTGCGTGTAACCCTTGCTCATAATACTGGACAAGGGCACTTCCTCTATCATCGTTATATCGACGGCCCGATATTGGCTGTTACACATGGGAGATGATGTACAATGCATAATATAATGTATGTATTTGTCATACGATAATACTAAAGGTGGATGATAATAAAAATCAGGTGGTTTTCTTTTAATTAATGAATGCGTTAAGCAAATTCAGTATATATTCAGCGTATGTATCTAAGTAAGGTCATCACTGCTTTTGTAGAACTATTATACATTCCTCACGCTTTCGAAAGCATTGTTGTATCTGGTCCTAAATTGTCAGGCTTAGCATGGAACAAAGCATGGACGACGAGCTCCCTGTCTTTGATTTTGGCCTGTCCGGTTCCGCAAACGACAGCTCCAACTTTCACTTCGAGAACGACCCAGCAGATCCTTATGAGCGTACAAATGTGATCGAGAGGCGAGGCCTCATTCATGTTCGGTGCAATGTGAGAGACATTGTCCATGGACAATGGGGCGAGGACAGCGACGTGGAGGCGACGCTCCTCATTTTGCTCTTTCGTTTCGACCCCGATGACCTCGGCCGCCGCGTTAAGATTGCCCGCATTAAGCTGTCCTTTCTAGGGTCATCAACCGATCGTCCTGATCCAGAAGTGGTACGCATTTGGCCAAACGAAAGCTACGCGATTCTTCCTACAAAGCGGACGGAGACGGTCTGTGTTGGAGGCAAGGGCTCTGTTACTGCTGGGTTTGCAGGTTTCGAGGTGGGGGCTGAATTATCTCGGGAGAAATCAGTGGAACGTGAACTTCAGAGCATGGGAATTGTGCGAGGCTCTGCTGATACTGAAGGTCGTAACTTTGGCCTTCACAATAGTGCCTCGTGGACCCTCATGGAGAATCCGAACACGAAGAACGGAGTTGCGGCCTCTATGCAGTGTGCCGTCCTTCTGAAACGCCGAGCTTTAGAGGAGCAATTTACTGCAACGGTGCAAGTAACCGTACATGCAGACCGTCCAACTGCTGCCAAGGACTGGATTCATGGTGTCTTCAGCCAGCCAAGCAAGGTTGACCCTATCATATTCGACCCCAAGCGTCAACCAACCAACCAACTGCGCATTTACGACGATCAGGCTCGGGCAAGGTTGGGCAGCATCAACCTAAACGACCGAAGTCTGACTGATATAACATTGCGTAATATATGGGAGGGTGCTGAGAAGCATATCTGAGGTTACATACATTCACACATTCTGCGTATGTCTCCATATTTTCAACGCAGGAAACACAGATATTGTCCGACAAAGCTTGTTTTTGTTGTCCATATTTATATGATTGTGTAGCAAAACATGCGCGCGGTTACATGGGACTTCTTATTGGTTGACTCTTCCATCAGCTTGGCCTCCAGCCTTGACATTGCACTACATGATACTGCGCCTTTCCCAAAGACCAGCCACTCTCAAGGCCCTAGAACCAATAGATTACATGGTCAAAACAAAGTAAGAGTGAGTAATTGCGGGGCCAAATAGATACCGAAGTGAATCTCGTGATCAATTTCGATGTCGTCAACATGTTGTGATTCGATACATATAGGTTCCATGCATGTGTGGAGTGGGAGGTGTAAAGTACCTACGTACTTCCCCTCTTTATATCTTGGATACCACATTATAAAGTACTTCTCCTCGTCAAGCTCTATTGTATTGCTGTTAGTCTTCATTGAGGCAGTGATATTTCACGAGGTACATAGTAGTTTTTAACAATACAAACGACATGTACGATAGTATTGTGTTAATAAAGCCCAGCTCCATGGGTAAAATCAACCTTGAAAGATACCTGAGTACGTATCTGGCTGATAAGACATGGTGGGTATCCAAGATACTTGGACAATTCAACACATGTTTCGTGGCTGCACGGCTGGAGGATCTCGTATCTATACAAGCAGCCACTCACTCCCTACCTTACACGATACCTGTTGCCTGTGTACATACTAGGTACCTAATTATTGTTCAATCTTTGTCAAATCTCTTTGCAACTGGCGCGGTTGGCCTCCGAGAAGCCCCGCAGTCACAGCTCAGAGCTCTTCATGTATGGTTACCTCTATAATTGCCTAAGCTGAATGAATCATAAATCCTGGACTGAGGGGTGATGCATCATTTGGTAAAAACTTAGCTATTGCTCGGGAATATTCCTGAATTGATCACATACCTCATTTTTCTTTTTCTCAATTCCTTGTTTGACAGCACTCGAGACAAAAAGATGATGAAGAGGCTAAGGGTGTTCAATTCAGAGTCGTTCGACGAATCCAACCAGCCCAGAGATGAGTAAGTTTTCTTTACCCGTAGCTCAATAACCAAACACTCTCCCCTCCTTTCTCTCCTCTGCACATATAAACAGACAAAAAAAACCTCCATCTGGCTCTGTCGCTGACATGTGAATCATGTCTTTAGCATTGTTCTCATTCTCGAGGCATGGTCTGCAGCTGAATGCGAAAATGATATTGCTGCTGAGGCTTTTAGCTCTCACGCTTCCAACAACTCTCGCATTTCACAATACTTTTTGCGGATGGACGATACTCAGAATGGGATTTATACATCAGAAGGAGCCCAGGCTGAGGCCACAGCGTTGCTGGAGTGTATACTGGAGCTTCGGCGACACGACACAAATGTACGTCAAGCTTTGTCTTGAAGTATCAGTCAATCAGACCCCATCTCGTAAAAG
>MDJU01000213.1:0-47678 GCA_001721665.1 Trichoderma pleuroti
TTTATTTTTCCTTTTTTTCACGTTGGTTTTTTGTCATGTTTTCTTTTCTTTTGGCCCTGTTGACAGCTGTCCCGCGGTCATCCCTGCGGCGGTTGCCGCTGGCCCCCCAACTATTTCATCATCATTACTTTTTTCTTATACCTGGACAGCTGAGCCGCATGGCTTGGCGACCGGGTTGTTCAGCTTTTATTGTGGTTGGGAGAAATGTGTTGACGTTTTACTGATACCAAAAGATATACGAGACGGTATGGCCCTGCACAGACTGTCAAGATGTCCTAAAGACACCCCAAACTCATGTGTGTATACTTAGCATACACACTTGACAATGTATAATATAGTTTAATTGTGATGAATTACTCTTTTTTTTTTGGCTCTACGCTTGTCTGCCTCTCTACCAGTGCTCCCGCTCTCTCTCGTTCACCGCTTCAGACATATCCGTCAGTGTTGGCAGTCACATATATTTTACCTGCTGCATGCAAGTCTTCGGATGGCAAGCCGCCATTGGTCGGCTACTCCTGATATGAGGCTGCCTGGAAGTGGTGTTGAATCCAATGATCCACCTCCAGCACATCGGTAACTCTGGCAGCCGAGACGGGCGAGCAAGGGTTGGTAACAGGAGGGGGGGCGTGTGGCGGCAAGAAAAAATTCCCCAGCCTCAGGAATAAAGGAATAGCCGCCTGAATCACCGAAACGAGAGCTCTCATGCGAAAAAAGGGGGGCGGGAAAAGGAGACACGACAAAAAAAGCGAAGAGGAGAAGAGACACTCGCCGCGGGCTGATAGGAGGGCCCGGGGTGAAGACGACACGGACGGCCCTCTCGGCGTTTGTGTCTGGGGCGTGCGGTCTGGGGACTTGGAGGAACTCTGCAGAATTGGGGCCATGTTTTTTTCTGGGAAATGCTACGGGGCCCTTTTGGAATGGACGATGGGGGATCTGGACTCGCGGGCTGGGCATCGAGGCCATCACGCTCGCTTTGCTTTCTTTTTTGACAAATGGTATGCACTAGTATGGCTCATAGCCCGACCGTTTAAGTCCAAGCAAGCACTTCCACGGAGGACGGCAAACAAGGAAAAAAAAGAGGCTTGGAGCTAAGCGCAGATCCTTGATCCCTTGCTGGCTCTTTTTCGGGACCAGCCAGGGTGTAGTTATGCCGTGTTCTTCTCTGGCCCTGTCTAAGATCTGCCCAACTAGGCAATGCTACCATTTCCAAGGGGTTACACACACAGAAAACCCAGGGGTGTGTAAGTCCAGAGAGGCAGGGAAGAAAGGGGAGAGGGCGTGCAGAGAGGCAAGCGAATGAGAGCAGTGGCAATGTGTTGGCAAAAAAGAACAGCTGTGCTAATCAAGGTACACATGCATTTTGGGCAAAGGAGTGTCTTGGGTTCCTTGGGAGTGTTGAGCGAGCATGAGATGGGGGGGAGCAGGGCGGCCGGTGATTTCTGTGCCAGGACTCTTTTCTGGACATGGTTTAGATGAGAGGAGGGGGAGGATGGCAGAGACCCAACACACACGTTTCCTGTTTGACAACTCTCTCCAACTGTTCTCTCTTTTTTTGAGTAAAAGACCGTTGAGTGTTCAAGTTGGGTATGTGAAGGCTGTAGTTTGGTCATGTCTAATTTTATCCCCATCTGATGTGAAACGAGAGCTCGGGACGGGGTCAGCACAACATGTTGGTGATGCATCTTGACCAGCTTCGTGCCAAGGTTCGCCCCTCCCCAAGTCTCCACGCATCGTAATCGCTCTCACCATTAACCGAAAGTAAGCATGAACAAGAGATACTTCGGGTCTCCCAACTCTTCGTCTTGCAGCCGGTAAGGCTACGATGACGCTTGTTTCTGCTTTGCCAGCGCCGAAACTCAAAAAAGAACCAGGCCAATACAGGGAGGGAAATGAGGATATTGGCTGAGATACATCCACGTAGATGCTCTAGACTTGCCTTAGCACGGGCATTAGATGACCGGGGGGTGCCAGAAAAATAAAACGGCGCGTGAAAAAAGAGGATCACCGGTGCATTCATCTTGCAGAAGCAGCCCTTTTCTGGTCTCAGTTTGGCAGTGTCGATTAATAAAAGAAATGTGCAGCGGTCGGGTTGTCTTGTGGGCAAAACATGAAGCAGATCCCCTCCCCCCCCCCCAAACACAAACCGAGGGCTGGGGATTTCGATATCTCGCTGTTTGAGCGCACGCTATCATGCACATCTCACACAGTCTCAAACACAGACACAGACATGGTTTCTTCATGTCTAGAATGCTGTGCGTGTGCTGATGCATCCGGCCATGCCCGTGCATACACGTCTGTATTAATTTGTTTCAGTCAGCGGGATGTGGCGGGAGGGATGAGTGTCTGCCCGGCACAAACCTCGTCCCCAGTGTCACTGCCGTGCGCTCATCTCGTTGATCGGTGCCATGGCCGGGAGGGCAAGGCAGCGGGATGCTCCTCAGCCAGACTGTCGGGACGGGCTGTGCGTTTTGCTGGGTCTGTTGCATGGGATACCTGCCTGTACAGGGCATTCGGCATGTTGGTCCGCAGCTGTCAGGGGAGGGGGCCTTGACATGGACTCGGTTCCTTAATCTCCTTTTTTTTCCCTTAGCCAGCCGCAGTCGATGACCACTTGGCTTGGCTGCGGCAATCTGTCACATCCTACCATCGTCACCCGTCCGTCACCGTCACTTCTAGTGGTGTTGCCCAGCCAAAGTTGGCTTGACCGGTCAGTTTGGAAGCGGCTTGAAGCATCCGAGAGATGTTACTTGGCCGTTTTAGGGACGTTAGCTCTCCGATGGGAAAGCCGGGACACGTTCCATGCCGCCAAGCGGATGGGCTTGAGTTCAAGGCTTGGCCCAACCTGTGTACACGTACATGGTCACGCAAAGTTGGTGACTGAGCCCGAGGGCACGGGCTTGTCTGCCGGCGGCCCGCGTGACGCACATCGGAGACGTCCGTACCCAAGCCGTGAGCTGGGGCCGTACATGGCAACGAGTCACTCAGTCGTAACTGCAGCAGAGTTGTAGTTGTCCATCTGTGCAGTCATTCGCCGGCATTCGCTATCCTCTGATCGACTCGTCGTGGGTGGCCAGCGGATAGAGTCGGAGTCGGACAGCTGTCACAGCACCGAGGGGGGGTCCCGAGGCACGTAGCGATAGGCCCAACCCAAGGCCGGGACAACTGGCGGCGAGGCTTTGGCGGTGAGAGAGCAAAGTGAGGCTGACATGCTGTTTCAGTTGCCCGTTGGCGGTCCATGATGAATTAGGTAGGATATGGCAGTGCATCGTTTGGGGCTGCCACGACACCTGAGATGCCGCTTCAGCTGCGCAACGGCCTATCAAAGTCGCCGTATCAGCTGGTTAGTCCGACCTCCTGCGTCATGTGCACGTTGGCTGTCCATACATGGCCGATCTCGGTATGAGATGAGTGCAGCTGTGCGGCTCGTGGCGCGGTTGAGGTTCAAAGTGCGGCATGCAAGTATCTGGAGAGAGAAGACGGATGGAGGTTTGCTGGGCTTGGGTGGTCCAATGGAGGCGCCAGGGACAGGGGCAGGGGCGGGGGACCGCTGTGGCGCGCGGTGGGCAGCGATCTAGCCGCTATGGAGCACGCCATGGAGCAAGCTACATACAGCTGCGGTACAGGGGACAAGGTGCATGGAGGTGCGCTGACCGAGGCTGCGGGCGAGGGCACCTGCATGAGACGGACGAGGTACATGCAGCAAGGCGGTCAATTGTATGATGCAGCTGGGTACCTCTGATGAATGTGTTGCAATGCAGGTCGACGCGCGATTACCTTGGAGGCGGTACCCGATACTTGCTGAGTGAGTCAGGTGCTGCTGGGTGCCTCGGGCATGGAAGCATGGAAGGTACAGTGACGTCGCTGATACCTTACTAGGTAGGTATGCTTGTCAGAGATACAGCACAGCATGGCAAAGCATCCATGGCATTGAAAGCATGCCATATATCGGAGCATTACAGTTACAGCACAGTGCCAGCCCGTGCAAGGCCCAGCCAACGCATTGCACTTGGTCAGCTGCTGACTGCATCACTATAGTAGGTACCTGTATCGACTATATTGCATTAGATGGAAGCCAACTTGACCTAATTTAATCGTTTCAATGGTCTTCTTTTCTCACTGGAGTTGCATCTGTCGTCTCATCTGCTGGGCTGGACCGTGGACCAATCCCGTGCCTGTATTACTGCTGTACGAGTACAAGTAAAGAGGCTTAGCTTAGTCGTGCCCAGGTAAGGTGGTGCCCTGCTAGTAATGCGGAGTACCTGCTCCGTCACCAACATGAGGGGCGATACTTTCCGGGTCCATCGAGCTACTTGGCACGACGCCAGCGCTCCACCGCTCCTGCCGCCGCTGGGAGCTCATGAGATGAGATGCATTGATTTGATGGCAAGTGCGCCTTAGCCGTAGTGCTTTCCGACCCCACATGCCTTGGCGAGTGATGATGCGTCCATGCTCTGATGCTAAGATGGTACTTGCGACTTGCGACTCGCTTCTTTCGCCTCACGCCGCCGTGTATGAGTTACAGCATCTGCCTTTTCGCGGCCGCTCTTTCTCTGTTGTTCTATCAAGTACCTACTATACCTGGACTGTAATCTGGTAACTTGATGCCAAGCAGAGCAAGTAGGTACCTTCCGCGCGTCTTCTTGCGCTGCGGATACCTGTCTGCCAAGCCACCACAGCCACCCCAACCCCAACCCGAATCCCGTGCTCGGCTCAACCAAACCTCCATCCAGCATCCGCTTTGATCCTCTTCCTTGCGCCAATATTCTCGCTTCCAGCTGCTAATCACACTCCATTCAATACCAAATATTGCCAGGTATCAGCCGTCGTACTTGCGTACCGGAATCCGCCTCTCGACCACCATTACCTTGCATGTATCCATCGTTAACAAGGTACTCGCAACTCACAACTCACTCCCGTCTCTGCTACGCCTCTCGACTCGCCGGCTGCTCTCCGAAATATGCAGCATGGATGTGTTGCCAACATATCAGCAAGCCACCGCTCGAGGCGACTGGCTGCAGCTAGTCGCCCCATACATAGCATTCACGGATTATCCATCCCTTTGTCAAGTCAGCCACCGTTTCTGGTCCGTCTTCGCGCCTCGGCTCTGGAGAGACCCTTGTGCGACGTCTAAGCGTTTGGGATGCAGCACGGACGGTGGTGAGTCTTTTCCAACGGCATCAGCACCTGGGCGGCACTCATCCGTGTTTCGGCAGATACCAGACAATGGTGGGCCGGGTTCCTGTCCCGGAAGCTGCTCGAGCTGACGCCCAAGACACGGCTCTTGGTTCATGTGCTGGATGCTAGAGGCGCCGCCGGGCCACAGGAGTTCGCCATGTATCCAGAGCTTACTGCAGACGCATTTGCGCGGGCTCTCGAGATGCTACCAAACGTCACGGCCCTTGTCTTGGATGGCCATGTCGACCTGGATGTCCAGTTCCTTCGCCCCAGCCTCCAGCAGCCCGTGCCGTTGGGTCGTGCATTACTGGTGCTAAGTCTTGATAATGTTGCCCACGGAGTTCTCAAGCTTCTCAAGTCGCCTGATACTCTGCCAGACTTGCTGTACTTGGAGGTGTCCGGCGCTCAGTGGCCCGCTTCGCGTGCGCCATTGCAGCTAGACCTACCCAGATTACGCATTCTCAAGCTTCGCCGTTGTGGACTCCGTAGCGACAAACCACTTCGTCTCACCGTTTTCGATGGTCGCTTGTGGAGTCTAGACGCGAGCGACAACGAACTATCCGACCTCTCTGTGGAATCTTTAATGAACCAATTCAATTTCGACCGTCCACAGCGGACACCGCAGCACACATTAACCGAGGGCGAGGTCATGTATTGGACGGAGTTTGGTGGACATATATACTTTTCCTCTGTGCTGGAAACACATGGCAGCAGCGACGTTTTTCTTCCTGGCGCCAGATATCTGGTCGATGTTCCCGCATTTCGAATACTGGCTGAAGATCCGGTGCCTCTGGTCCGCTCCGACGGCTCTGTACCAGTACGCTCAGACACGCTCGACGGTGTGTTAAGTCTCCTGTCTCAGGATGATGGCATTGCCGCCGCGGATCACTTGCCTGACTCCATCGGCCTCACACATCTGCACTTGTCGGGCAACCAATTTTCGGCAGCGGGCATCCAAACACTACTACACCAATCCACTGGACAGATTGAACACTTTGATTGCGATTCAATGTGCTTGTATCCACCGAGCGGCCATTATTGTGTTGATGAACTATTGGATCGTAGACATTTGCATCCCAGTTATACTGGTAAGCTTCGCATCTCTGAGTCGGTCAAGCTGTACGGATTTTCGGGCCTGTCACAGATATTTCGCCCTGTCTGGAGCTCCAATCTTCGATCTCTGAGGATACACCACTCGGTTGTCACAAATATACCTACGGTCAGGATTCCTCATTTGGGCGATGTTGAACAAATTTACTTTGCTGAAAAGCGCATCCTTCCCGGCCTTGACTGGGCATACTCGCTGGCCTTTCTCCCGGACATGAATCCCCGGCTACAATCTTTGACGTTGACTCACGTTCCCCGCCAATCCTTTGGCCCTCTTGTACACAAGTTGACCTTCTTCCTTCGGCTCTTGGGCTTGCAGGAGCAGGTGTTATCCATCATGAGCATGGCGGAAGCATCAAGATCACGTCGGCCTTTGCAGCTTGTGAGCGGCCTTGGGTATCTGGCACTGGAAATGGAGTCGATGAGAAATGAGCCAAGTGACAGGAGCTCACCTCTCGAATTGGATGCCGAGGAGCTCATGACGAGTGGTGAGACACCGTTCAGCTTCTTTGATGAATCGGCGCCGCCGCCGCCGCCGCCGCCGCCAGCAAGACCCGCACTCGCGCTCCATCGAAATTTGGAGCTATATTCTCCCCAAGGCTCCCCTCAGGAACTAACCGTGTACACCAAGTGGAAGAAATTGACCATGAAGTAGCCGAATATCACAGCCCGGCAGCCCCCAATGGCTATCCGCCGAGGGCACCTCAGTAAGGAGAAATGGATTCTATATAGAGAATCCGTGAAAAGCCCTATAGTAGCAGTTTGGGCTGGCAATACCTGGTCACCAAGTCCTGTTATCCAAAAGTACCGCAGCTTGGTACTCGAGTACGGAGTATACGAGGGGCTTGGGCCCACTACTATTCATCACACGAGGGCCGGCGCTCCGGTAGAACGCTTCATCTTCCAACAAACTTGGCTCTATGCTGCGTTACCGCAACGGTTGGAACGGCCGCTGACTATCCCAACACCAGTATATGAAGATGTAGCCGCCGAGTTACGGCGGCGCCATGTCTCGACACACGAGGAGTTTGAGCGAATACGAAAACAATCACCTCACCGTCCATGCTTTCATTGGGGCGGCACATTTAAGATTATTGACACAAGACCGCATCGCGTCGGTTGAGTAATACTTGAAGTGGCCTGATGCAAGTTGTAATGAGGCATTCTGTTGGCAAGCAGTAGATGAATTGAGGGCCACTCCTGCGACGGCGTTTCTGGAACGATGTGTAGACATGTTATGTACCTAGCATTTGTATAAAAGGCACCGTACCTTGGGTACCTGGATATACCGGGCAGTCAGTTAGTATTCACTAGCGAGTACTCTTTATAGACGGTTTTGGTGTTGTTGTTCTCTGCCTCCTCAAGCCCGCCTCTCCACCACACTCTCAGGCACCACTCCCTGCTCTGAGAGTGTTCTGGCAATGGACACCTTGTGACCCTTTTGCTTGTACATGAACATGGCGAGATATTGTCATGACAGGACGCATGATATCAACATCTTTGTTATCGTTACAGTGTTGAGGCGCGTATTTAGCAAAGTCCGAGACATGCATCTTTATGACGCGGTTGTTATCTACATGCCGGGCACGAAGCCCTCCAACGCACATGTCTGCATTATTATACACCGCCACTCGAAAAGAGCCCAATCTCTAACCCTGACTGTCGTATGAAAGTGAAGCATCCGGGGAAAAGAAGCCGGATTCTATCTAGGCATCTATCCGACTCCTTACCGAGTACGGAGGACCAACAACGGGCTTTGGAATGTGCGCAGCTGCATGATTGGTTGGGACAACTGACGTAGTTGTTTTCTTGTTCAGTTCAGTTGATTGGGCGGCAGAAACAAAAAAAGCATGCACGATGGCTGCTTCTCATGCATGCTCTTGGGATCGAGCAAATGGGATTGGCGCATTTGTTTTTTTGTGGGTGGCGATTGAGGGGGGCGGAAGTGTTGAGTCTTGCGGCTGAAACAGCGTTTTCTCCGAGGATGGGCGGTATGGAATGGGGGTTGCGGCCGATGGAGGGGGGGGGGGTTGGGAGAGGGAAGAACCGCCGGTTTCTTTTCTTTTTTTGATTCGGTGAATATTGTCTACTTTTGATAGGTTGCGGATCGGAATTTGGGGTGGCGTTGAAGCAAAAGTGATGAGGTGTATGAATGGGGGCATCATTGACGCTGTTGTATTCTCGCTTGCTCTGTTCCGTGTCTATTTCGCCGAGCGGGCATGTGATAGTTGCCAATAAAAGGGAGGGAAAAAAGAAACTCTGATTCGATAGCTCAGTTGTCCCCTGTAACGCGTAACTATGTCATGCGCCTTTCTTTTCTTTTTTTCTCTCATGAATCATTTTTTTTTTCATTTCGTTTCAGCTCGTCTAGGAAACAGGGCATAGCGATTGTGCCTATGCCAGTCTACGGAATCCAGTCCGCGAATGACACGTCTGATTCTGCTAATGCTAATGCTTGTGCGGCTGATGGCGTCAATATACCGGGTAGCTCTGGGGCGGTGATTGGGGAGGCCAAGATTGTTTGCCAGCATTGTCCCTGTGATGAATTACATGGAACTAGGCCAGGAATAATATCGAATGCATTAAGCAGGGTGCTGCGGCCAATCAGCACCGCTGGTTTGCTGCGGTGTTGACGCGCTTGCAGGAAGCCAATATTCTCTCTTCTTTTTTAGTCTTGTTTAGGGGGTTGGTTTTTGTTTTCGTCTAAGAGAGCGGTGTCGGGACGTGAGTTTGCGTCCTGGGGTTTCTATTACATACGAGGATATGAGTGCAGGAATTAGTTCGGTTTAGTCTGGGGATACAGGCAGCCAAGACAAGGCGAGCGTTGGGGTCTAGTGTAATTACGACGATGAATGATTTGATCCGTCTTCTTTTAGGGCAAAGGGGATCGGATTAGTTCGTTCGATGGTCGCTGGACTGAGGGGGGGTGGATGTCAGATGCGATGCGAGCAGCTTGATTCAGCTTGCTCAAAGGGGAAAGTAAACAACAAGGCGAGCGTAGTTTGGATTAGCTGCAGCACAAGAAAGGATCAATGCTGTGCTGTTCGATCTACGGTAAGTGGGAGGGGCGGCATAGAATTCACTTCCGAGTGATCTTCCCATGTCTGTGCGTAGGCACCATCATGAACCCGGGAGCGGTGAAGGTGAAGAGGGATGGATTGTGTGCTGGCATGTGAATGTGACTATTCTAGGGTCATGGCGTGTGTGAATAGCGGCTGCTCGTTGTTGTGAATTTCAAAGTTATTGCTGGAGCCTAGATTTGACTTGTACATGATGTATCCTCAATGGATTGGAAGATTGGGGGATGAAAGCCGAGGGGGTGGGACAATTACAGACACGACAAGGGATTCGTTTCTGGGAGAACACGGTGAAAGCTGAATGGCATAAGCGAATAAAACTAGCAATTCAATAAATGAGAGAATGAATCTTGATTGGCTGAGTAGTTGCTCATGCAGCATTAAATTGGGGAGATGGTATACAAGCCTTGTATAATTTATGCATGGTAAAAAGAAACCAATAGCAACAGAATACCACAGGAACGGAATCGTGTCATCTACCATTGAAGATACTCTGTCTGATGAGCATGGAAAAGTCACATACATGCTCTGTAAGCGTCTAGAACCTACAAATTTGGCTGCAGTTGAATGTACTGATGTTGTGTCACTGGTATTGTTAGTAAAGTAGGGGATATAGCAAGCTGTATTCATACTATAATCCTTTTAATCGCTAAAGTCGTTATATGATGTGAGCAGTATGAATATGGCAAGTGATATTACGCAAGGATATCATGCTGCCAGGTGTGTTTCCTGGACACCAAGATGAAGAAAAACATTTGCAATATAAGCTCATCCTTTCAGTCAAACATATAATTGCTTGGTGAGATGGAAATCAACTTGATTTTCAAACAGACATCAATAATCTGACGCATAAAATTGACAGAGTAACAATGTTCAAGACTTTTGGGTATGAAATCGACAAAATGCTGCTCAGTGCTCCCTAATGGATCTGCCCTTGACCACATTGCTCAAATCACCCACTGGAATCTGAATGGGAAAGTCGACTATCGCGAGCGAAATGGCCAACAGAATGTACCATCCCGCCAGACAGGTTACAAAAGCTGAGGCGCCAGCTCCCTAGAAAGAAGGTTAATATACACAGCTCTGGTATATAGAAGAATTGTTCTTTATTACGTACCACAAGCAACTTGTTTGCATAATGAGCATTGCCCACAAAGTCCTCCGCCATGGCCCAGTAAGCTCCGGTCAACAGCCCAAAAGCAATAACCAGCGTCAAGAAGATGATGAAGAAGGCGACATTGGTACGCAGTGAACAAATGAGGAACACGAGACTAAGCAGTCCCATGAAGAGAAACCAAAAGCCTACAACACCATGATGAGCATAAATCGTCATGATGTATATGTGTATGTGGATAGGGTGGCTTACCTAGACTGGCATTGAAGCCGGTTGTCTGAAGCCCCTCGGCACCATCTTCGCCGGCCTTTGCGTAGGAGGAAAACGCAGCAAACGACGGGTTCAAAACACCTCCGTACGATAACCAAAACGTGCCAAACGAGGTGAAGACGACGGCGGGGAAGCTGTTGCCGAGGATCCATTCTAGGAGGCCGCCAACGGTCATGAGGATGCCGGCTTGGAAGAAGTATACCGGACTAGAATGGAGACGACACAAGTCAGCAAACATCTTGTTTGTAATGTTTGGGATATGAGGAGGATGGGGTATTGTGAAACACGTACATTGTTGCTGCGCCGCCGCCGCCTGCTCCTCGCCAGCCCATGAGATCACACGACAATGGCGTAAGAGCCATGAGGAAACCCACAAGAGCACTGTCCAAGAAACACAACATGTCAGCCTCATCTAATCTCATCATCCACGACAGTAATGAAGAAAGACAAAGGGCATCAAGCATCTTACATTGGTGTTGGGTTTCCAAACGTATCTCTGAGATGGCCCTTGACCTTACTCTGCGGCGCCAGGTACAGCTTCTCGAACAGCTCGGGTGTCATGCTGATGCTCGCCGCGGATCGAAACCTATTCAGCGCCTCGGCCCGCTCCGAGTCAGAGTCGCCGCCAATTCGATTCCCCTTTTCCTCTGCCATTGTCGATGATGTGTCTGTTTTCCCTCGGTATAACAAAGACAAAAAAGCCTATTTAGAAAGAGAAGAGAGCAACAAAAAGAGTAAACCCGTTTCACTTGCAAGAAGAGCAAACAACCTAGGTTTGTAAATCACCGTCGAGCTATGCCAATTCCCCAAGATATATGCACGAGTAAGCCCCCCTTATCACAACGAAATACTCTCCGATGCTCGCCTCCTTTGTCCCGGAACCAGCATCAACAAAGACAGAAAACAGCCACGCACGCATGCACGAAAACTTACGAGACCGGAAGCAAGCATGCTCGTAGCTTCGAATCCTTTCCCCAAGCTGCAAAGTAAGCCCCCCCAAAACTTCCGATTGCCCCAACCAACCGGCCCCCAAAATAGTCGGAGCCAGGGCTTCTTCTCCCGGCTGCCCGATATCAACAACGCATCTCCCGTCCTTCCTTACCCCAGATCCATCTAGTCCCCCCTCCAACACAACTCCTCTTCCCCGTACTCCGTACTCCGTACTCCGTACTCCAAAACAAGCCCCCCCTAGACCATCAGGTCATCCCCCCACAAAATGTAGCTTGTTCAAACAGTCAATCAATCTCGCACTTGCGGACAATGCCCCATTCCCGCTCCTCCAACACCCAAACTTGTCTCGTCATAGTCCGTCATTCTCCCCCCGTATTCTTTGTTTTACCCCAGATTTTCCGGCTTGCCCTCTTTAGTTGAATCTCTCTCCACTTGCCGCTATTCCAATCCGCCCCCCTTTGGCTTCTCCGCAAAATCCACTTACCCACTGTTTTCCGTTCGCCCGAGAGCTTAACTCGTTCTTAAATTGGACTTGCACATGCTTGGTTTGGAGCTGGGCGTTGTAGATGCTTGACGTCTCGAGTTGTGCTATCGTCTGATTACTATTGCAATTGCTTTTGAAGCAATGAATCAGTATTCCAGAGACATCATTGAATCTCTCCCTCTCTCATTCACAACGCATTCTGTCAAACACACTCTGGACAACTTCCTTCTCCCATCCCTGCCTTGCTCTACCCCACAAGCGACAGGCATCCGGGCTCCCTCGAATCTGGATCCAGGCTAAAGCGCCGCTCGTACGATGGCCATGCAAGCCAGAAAACGCCCACATCTTCCTCCGTCGTCCGTCCAATGAGTCCTTGATCCGCGGATTTTCTGCTCTATTCGCCAATAGACCAAAAGCCGGGCCTAAACGACTCGGCCAATCGCACTCAACAAAAGCCGTGACTAGCTCTTTGCTCGTCTTTGCGCATTGGACTCGACTCTGTGGCTCATCTCTCTAGGACTCTTGCTGCTCTTATTCCCGCATGTCCGTTTCAATCGGGTCCTCTATTCTCCGAATGTGCATCGAGTTTCCCCCAAATTTGCATGCTTTCTTTTGTGTCCCACACTCTGTATATTGCCGTAAAACTCCTGGTGCCACGCCTGTCGCCAAAACGCCAAAATCCCATTCCCATCGATAAACCGATGTGCCTAACAATTCCACAAGAGAGAGAGAGAGAGAGAGAGAGAGAGAGAGAGAGAGAGCTCATACCTATACGATAAAACGGGGCTGTCGCTTAAACCACCATCTCCCCGGGTACTCTTGCTGTAAGCTCTGCGGATCTGCACAAATCACCAGCACCATCATCACCTTTCCGATCATGCGCCTCAATCGACTTATTCCAGGTCTCGATCGTTGCCACATCTTCCACTCGCAGATCAAGATCAAATGTCCAATCGAGTTTACAAGTCGGAACATCCTAAAGCATCACGTTAGTCAACTGAATATGAGTGTATAAACACGCTAAGAACCACGTCAACGTTGGTGCAAGAGGAATCCACTTACATGTTCAACGAGATAAAAGCCAAAGTCGCGTAGGTCGCCGACCGAGACACTTGGAGATCGCTGGTTGATCGGTTGACAATCGACTTGTCGACAACTTCATACATTGGTGGTATCCAGAGAGCGAGAATAATCAGCTCCGTAAGCATGGACCAGTGGTATGTCCTCATGGCATATCCCCTGACCAAGTTCAACATACTTGTCCAAAAGGCCATGAAGAAGGCAATCTGTCGACAAATCTTGTTAGCTCGCTGCCATGCCTACATGAAAACCGACAAGCGAAAGAGAAATCGCCCTTGACTCACTATAATAGGAACCGTCGCGATCCGCTGGCGTTTGATATAATGCCAACACAAGCCCGAGCCACAAAGCATCACCGCCCACTGTACCACTCCAACCGTGTAATGCATCGCGATGGCCATCTCGTACATTTGATAGCAGGGGACGTGATACTCTGGCTGGTTCCATCCCATCTCCGCCGTCACCGGAATCCCGCACCAGCGACACACATAGACGACTTCCGAGTTCCCCAGAGTGTATATCTTTCCGACCCTGAAGCACGACCGTCTCGCCATGCATTTGAAGCATTTGCTGGTCATTGGGAACCGCGCGTGCGCCGCGTTCCCCAGCACAATCTGACTCTCTCTCGTCTGCTTCAGGCAGATGTAGCATGTCCTCAGCATCGTGTCAAAGATGCGAGGAAACAGGCTCTCCATGACCTCGTTGTTGATGCTATCCCGAAATAGGCGACACGTCTGCCGCAGCCGCTGAGTCTCGCCATAGTCGAGGTACCCCAAGATTTGAAACTGAAGCTCCGGCGGAAGCTGCAAGAAGCACGAAAATACCGTCTGTCGCGGGACGAATCCACGGCTGTTGCGCCACCTCTGCAGCGATAGCGGCTTCAACGCAATCTCAACCAGGTCTTTGTCCCTAAAGATGCTGGACTTGACGGTCGGGCGGGATCGAGAGCTGCCAGAGAGTCGCTCCGACACTTTTTGTCGCAGACTCTGTTTCTGGTTGGTCTCCATGTTCGCTCCTCTTTCGATCTTGACTCCCTTGGCTCACTCACGGCATGAGGCGGATGAAGGACGACGCTCGCTTCATACGGCGCCTGTGGCCGAGGGAAACGTCCCAGATGAGGACGCAATCACTGCTGTCGATGCCACCAGGCAGCCTTTGTTTCTTCCAATCTTGATTGATGATGGGTTTCGAGTGCCTCCAGTCAAAGAGATATGGCAGTTCTGCAGAAAGTGAGGTGTTCTCGTATCCCCCCACGGCGCTGTAAAGTATTGGCCGAGACAAACCGTTGTGAAGCGTCGCAAAAAAGGGCGAACAAATGGTCTTCCAACAAGCACAACAAACCAGCAGCTTCAACAAACCAACACGTAAGAATAAAAGAAAACAAGTCGTTTTCCTCTTGTCGAACGACGAAAAAATATTGCGCAGCCCGTATTTTCTTTTTATTGCGAACGGCGCATCGTGAAATCCCAAGGAGATGGAGGGCAGAAAGAAAAGTCCTAGATTCAGCCTCACGTCCCACTAGTGGCTGTTTTCAGCTGCCGCCGCGACCAGGCAGGCAGCTAAAAAGGACGAAAAGAGGCCGCCTGATGGTTCTAATGGATATCGATTCGTATTTTGAGCGGGTGGCGAAGTGAGGCTTGACAGAAGATGCGATAAGATATAGCGACGAGATGGTAGCGGTAGAAATGAAGATGCAGATGTGCAATGCGATGCTCTGAAAAGCCGACGAGATGCGCTGCAGGGCAGAGGCGATGACGGCATAATACAGTGCAGTACAGGGGACCTACGCCGTTTGGCAGCGGTCCAGCAGCTGCTAACTTTTAGGGGGAGCAGCCAATCGCCGCACGGAATCTTGTTTACATTCTTCGCTTCACTTGGCCAGCCTCAGCCTCAGCCTCAGCCAAAATCCAAGTTCACCTGGCAATTGCTCTCCGTCTTGCACTTGGTGGCGCAGCTTGTGGCTGGTTCGCGGGTTGGCGTATCTCTGCATTTTGTCAGTGTGTTGCCTCGAGTCTGCAAACAGTTGCGAGAGTTGACGCCGTTTTGTGCCTAATCCCGTCACTGTGAACCTTGTACTATACAATACCTCTCTTCGTGTTGAGCCGAGTGACTGACTCTCTCTCCCAGCTGCTTCACGATAAGCTATTTTCCAGATTGCCAAGTGTCATACACTCTTCTTTAGATTGCCAAGTGTCATTGTCATTCTGATGTATCCCATCCATAGTTATCATGTCTCAAATCCATCCATGCTCTTCTTCCATACAATAAATCATCAAACATTGCCCATACTCCCATCAAAATGCCGTAAACAACATCACCTGATTGGCAGCGCGCCATAGTATCGAGGCCCCGAGCGAACCCCAAGATATCCTCCCACCCTTCCCAGTCTCTTTCTAGTCAACAGCTCATTGAGTTCCTTCACCAGACAGCTCGCCGCCACCACCCGGAAGCTCTCAAGCGGCTTCTCGCTCTCATGATGGCTCTCGGCCTGGCCATCCCGCTCGCTGCCCACAATCACACAAGCCCAGCACAGTTCCACGGCATTCATTCTCTCTCTCTCACTTTGCCCGTCGTCATCAGTTGCAATCGACGCTGCGTCATCTGCAACACCCGTGGCACCCCCACTCCGATCGCGTATCAGCTTGGCAAAGAAATTCATGATTCTGTCCATCTCCTCCTTGAGCTTAATGGACGAATCCCGTTGTCGCCGCGTTTGGCTGCCCTTGGGGTTTAGAATTGACCCGCAAAAGGCTTCCACTTCTCTAATGGGGGCGCGAGGACTGCTTGAAAACTGCCACATGGAATTGGAGACTTGCGTTTGATACCTATTTCAACCCAGGTTAGCCGCTTCAACATATTGACATGGAGGAGGGGATCGTACAGTTCACGAAGCTTCCATGCATCATCAATCCGATGAGTGTAGTCAACGTCTGACACAGCATATCCCTCCTCCTTTAGAGCAGCGCGCACATGCGTGTTCAACTGCTCCCATGGAGAAGGACCGCCCGCTTCCACCGCCCGCTGGACGTCCTGAACCCAGATTTTCTCTTCGTCCACACCGCGATACAATTCGCCCAATATCTTTTGCGACTTGTAGTATATGTGTTTATTTGTTCCCATCCCATCTTCGCCGTCTCCATCCGATTCGGGATCTCCAATGTGGTCAATTTCGCCTCGATCGTATAAGCGGGTAGGAGGAGCAGGCGCAAGGCTAGCAAGGAAAAGCAAAAAAAGTTAGACAGGGTGCCTCTTTAAAATTGGTATGCTCGATAAAGCAACGGAATAGAACCGCAAATGGTACTTACAAATCTGGGCGTCCACGTGGTGCCTTGGGTAGTTGTATCATTGACACTGGAATACCCGTCTTGGAGTAGTCGACAGCGGTTGAATGCAGCTCCGCAAGCTTGGTACACACTGGATCAACTGTTCCCTCATCTTTGACGTCTGCGAAAATCTGGTGCCGGTTGGCAATCATGCCCAGGATATCAGTCTCCATAAACTTGACAAAAAAGTCTGCAATGTCTTCTCGCGTCACCACTCGGTCCAGCGCTGGCGGTGTAACTCTTGGATAATCGGCCGGGGTAAAGTAACTCTTTGGGATGACAAAGGGATCCCAAAAGATGCTGTACAAGTCTCCATCAAGATCTCCGCCGCTCAGCTGGCTTGGCAAATCGCGGCTGCCCTTCTGGCTAAAGACGACACAGTTTTTCAAATCATGGAGTGGATGTCCAGGCGGCGGCGTTGTCAGTTGAGCAAGCTGAATATCTCCGGGGTGGAGGGCAGGTGAGCGCGTGACAAGCACAAACCCGTCCTTGACTGTCCGCTTCTTTCTGCCCTGGGCCTTGTCATGACTTGAATCAAAAGTGACATATATCTGGCCCTCGTCAAGATATCCCGTTTCGTCCATGATGCCAAACAGAGTCACCCCTTGGTCCACCGGAATCCGTGCCTTGTGCTTCAGCAGACGCAACTCTCGAAGGATGGTATGATCCACAACATTCTTCATAAACTTGTCTCGCCGGTAGTCGATTCCAACCTTGTTTAAGTACTTGATGAGCTTGGGAAACCCCACATGTGTGCCCACAAGTTGATGCTCCAAAAAGGCGCTGGTGTTTGGTGCTGAGGCGGTGACGTTTCGAAGTATGTCGAGGGCCTTGTTCTGCTGATCCATGAACCACTCGGCGTTTGTCCCCATGTCTTCTAAAATCTTGATTGTTTGGCGATTCAAAACAAGGCGCAGCGGCTTTGAAGCCGTGTCACAGATGCCCAAGCTCGTTTGGTCTGTGCTTGGAAACTTCATCATGGATTCTTTCCGTATGCAAATGACTTTGCCCTTGAGCCTGGAGTCGAGCGAGAGCATCCCCTTTATCCCTCCGAGGCGGACTTGAAAGCAGGTAGGCGACGAAGTTGTCGTTGTCAGGTGTTCCCAAATCTCCTCCATGGCATCCCACGAGATGGTACCAACCCCGTCGCTGAATACCCGGTTTCCGTCAGCCGTTTTCACGTCGGGGATATACTTGATCTCAATGCCGCACTGAAGAATATCCACTGCATAAGGCGTTTCGGAAAAGGCTTGCCCAATCCGCGCGGCGCATTTCGCGGGGACGCGAATGTCGCTAAAGTCGCCCAGCGACTGGATGATGCTGTTGTTGTTCTGAAGCTCCATCTTGTCGACAAAAGGTGCACAAAACCACGCCGAGTGAGAGCGAAGAGAGGAGTGGGAAAAGCCCAAAAACTCAAACTTTCGGCCAGCAACATGAATCCCATCCTTCATGATTTTCCGGTATCGTTCAAAAATCGCCGAATTATTCACGCTGGGCAGCAACGCCAGATCCTGGCCGTCTTCGTCGCCAAATATGACTCGTACAAAGTAGTCTGAATGCTGTGGGAACATCCTCAGGACTCTGTTCTTGTTCTCACCATCAGGCCCGTGTAGCATAATGCGAGTCGGCGTAACCATAATCTTCAACACCCAGGCCTGTTGTTCCGGGAGTTGTGGACCATAGGGCGAGGTGCGCATTGGATCCTCTTCTCGATGCATTTGCTCGACCTCAATCACATCCTCAACCAATTTCCTTGCAAGAAGATGCCGTGAATCTGTCCCGGGGCACGGGTATGGAATGTTTTGAAATAATTGCTTCATAGAGTCAGTGGTGAATGGCAGCTTCTCTCCGGCCCGCCTGCAGTCCTTTGCGATCCGGTCCATGATTTCCAGCATTGCAAGCGCCGTGGCCGGATGCAAGTAGTTGTTCCACACCAAAGCTTGAAGTTGGAATAGCACGGCAAATGGTAGTAGTCGTAGCCTTGAAATGCTGGCGTTTTGGATGGAGCCTTCGAATCTGCTCATGCAGGTGGAATAGTCTTCCTCATAGGGTCGAGGGTTCCTTTGCACAGGCAGATGCTGTCTCGTAACGACAATGATGTTTCGAGATCTCAATTCTTGGAGAGTCTCCGCATAAGCCGCCGCGAGCGTTATGCGGTAAACCAAACAGTGGGCTACATATCTTTGATGCGCAGGCCACAAACCCAAAAATGGTTGTCGATCCCATTTGACATATTGCGATGACGTCTGTTGAGCATAGAATCTTGGCACCTCTGTCAGGACGAGAGTCATGGATGCATCGGATGCATCAGCAACGAGATCCTGGATGATATCGTAAGAGATATCAACGCGGTAATCGCAATCCCCCGAGAGCGTAAGCCTCAGGGAGCGGCGTCCAAACTTGGCCACACCTCGAACGGGCAGGCCACTCTGTTCGACAAATGTCAAGATGTCAGATTCTTGTGTAAAAATGTTTTTTCCGCATCCGATGTGGCGAATTGTTGAGCTGATGGCGGGTGCCTTTGGGTTGCGCTCCACGGCAGCTGCCTTCCGTTGCTTTGGCTTCTGCTGTTCTGCCTTTCGTTCATCCTTTTGGTATTTGAGGTGCATGAGAATCGTCTCGTCAGCTCGTCTCTTGCTCTCCTTGACATAAATGTGTGTCTTGAAAAGGATTAATCTGGCGATTTCCTTGTGCTGGGGTCTCAAATGGCCATTGTAATTCTGGCGACCTGCGGCCTGCGATGAGATGCGAGTGCCAACCTCATGACTTTGAAGAAATTTCTTTGCATCGTCCTCATTGAGAAAGGTGATCCAGGCATGGGGTTTATTGAGAGGTTTATCGCAGTGCCAATCAACGATGCCTAATTTTTTCATGTGTGGTTCGAGTTCGATATGGAGTTGGTCATCCGACAAACCCTGCGGCACCTTGTTCAGAAACACCTCCATCGCGGCGTCTGCAGGGAGCGATTGCCGCTTGCTGGCCTTGCGGCATCGAAAGAAGAAGCGAGAACAAAAAAGGGCAGCTTGCAACGGCTTCTTAAAGACGATCCTCTCGCTCTCGCCCACAGGAAAACAAAATCGACTAGCGTAGATGGTCGACCAAGCTGCATCACGAAGGGTCTCGACCCGCGCAGCCTTGCAGCATGACGGCGGTAAAGGAGGGGTTAATCAAGACTGTTTGGTGGAATCGAGACCTGGCCCGCCTCATTTGCTCTGTGGAGGTGCTTTATTGGCCATCTGACAGCAAGCCATCCATGCGGGAGGCCCGCGGATGTCGCACGGGGCGTGCAAACGGACATTTTGTGCGGTGGATGCCTGCGAAAATGAGCCCACGGTGTGCTAGTTGCTGCACGGCGACTTGAGAGATGCAGCCCCCACGGCTTTTGTAGCGGTCGAGACGGCGGGGAAGGACGAGAGAGCCGACGTGGTGAACTGAGAGGCCGTTGCTTGTTGTTTCAGTTTGATTTGCGGTAGATAAGGTGGAAGAGGAGGATTGGCGCAGTGGAATAATGGTTGTGAGGTGCCTTTGGCGGTTGCGTGCTTCAAGCTTCTTTCCGGGTTCCTTCCGGGATGCTCCCAGCACGTGAATATCACCTGATCAAAACCCCGCATCATGCTATCGGATTCTATCAGATTATACCAAAGCACCCAGATGGTCTTATCCTACCAACACTGAGATGAGAAGCCCATCTACAACTAGAACCTGATACAGCAAATGCTAAACTCGTTTGGTGGTCATCTTAGGCTGTCCTTAACTCCCCGGCCAGCATTCGGCGAATCTTTCCGAACCCACGTGGGGCAGCTCCAGCTACAGCTCCTCCATCTCCATCCGTCTCCAATTGCCGAAGCTCTCCAACATGGCGGGGCACAAGAGGGCAGTCCGACTGAATATTTATCCGGCAACGCCTCAGCTCACAAGATGATTCCATCTGTGTAAAAAAAACCCTGTATACTTAATCTGTCTCTGTATCTCAGTTTGTCAAGAAGAGAAAAAGAAAAAGGTTGGATTCGCTGACAGCACGCAAACAAACAAACAAACAAACAAACCACCAGCTACACCTTCACAATGGCGACCCCCGGCAACCTCTACGTCACAATGCAGCCTCGCGACGGCCTCTCGCTTGACCAGTTCCACGAGTGGTACAACAACGAACACGGCCCAACGCGACTGCGCCTCCCGCAAATCTTCAGCAACGGCCTCCGCTATCGAGCCGCAGATGGCAAGCAGCCCGAGTTCCTCGCCGCCTACGATGTCACGGACATGGCGCATCTCGAGACCGAGACTTACTTGACGCTGCGCGCAAACCGCTCCCCGCGAGAAGCCGCCACCATTGGCCAGGTCGACGTGAAGCGGTACTTTTACGACTTGGTCCACGTTGCAGAGTCCCCGCTCTTCATGCCAGTTGAGAAGTTGACGGATGACGAGGCAGAGGGTCTCGTGGCTGTGGCCACCGAAGTCACTCTCAAGGATACCCCCGAGGCAAGCGACCTGTTCCGGAAGTGGTTCGTCGAGGAGCATGTCGGCTTCATATCCAACATCCCCGGCTGGCTGAGAAGTCGCCTGTTCAAGACCTCGAGTCTCGAGCCGGACCAGCCTACAAAGTACCTGTCCTTCCATGACTTTACCAAGGAAAACGGACTCCAAGAAGCAGAGCGAAATGCTGCTACTTCCTCCTGGAGCAACGACGACTTTGAGAATTCCGTCGCATCCCGAAACAGGCGCATATACTCTCTCTTCTACACCTTTGGAGCGTGGTGATAGCCCGGGTACGAGTCGGCCTGGAAGCGGAAGCTGCGCTCGAGCTGGAGGCCGGCGTGGCGGCCGAGGTCGCGGATGTTCCAGAGGGTGTAGGGCTCGCTCTCGAAGAGGGTGACGACGATGGAGCCGCCGCGGGCGAGGGGGGCGGCGGGCGAGGCGAGGGCGCGCCGGAAGAAGGCGACGAGCAGCTCCTGGTTGTAGCGGACCTGGCGGTTGACGTCTGTGGACTTGCCGCCGACGTGGGGGAAGTTGAAGATGATTCGGTCGTGGGGGACGCGGGCGACGGAGGGCGGGAGCTTGGTGGCGTCGACGTTGTAGACCAGCTTGTTGTTGACGACGGCGGCAGCCTTGCGCTTCTTGGAATTACCGCCCTCCTCTTCATCCTCCTCTTCACCGCCATCGTCATCATCGTCGCCGTCTGAGTGACCGTCTGGGTCGGCATCGGCCCCGGCGCCGTGGCTGGGGTTGGCAGCATGGGGATCCGGGCGGCGGTTGACGACGGCAATGTTGGTCTCCACGGCGGGGTACTTTGCTAGCAGCTCGGCATGGTCCTTTTCCAGCACCGTGGCCGTGACGTTTGTGCAGCCGTGGTGCTCGATGATGGACGCCGCAAAGCTCAAGTCGCCCTCTCCCACCAGCAGGATGCGGTCGCCGGGGCCAAAGGGGATCACCGGCTCGTCGTGCTGCTGCTGGCGGTGCTTCCTGGCCGGCTTGGGTTGGAGGGGCTTCTTCGATTGGCTCTTTTCCCTCTCCTTTGGCTGCGGACGCCCAGAAGGTCGCTGTGCCGCCTGCTGGCGCGCCAGCTTCCGTCTTTTTGCCATTGGGCGGTTGCTGGAAGCAGCGCAGCTCCAGGTGGCGGTACTTCGTGGGGGAGGATGCAATGGCGGATGATGCAAAGAAGCGGCATGGAAGGAAAAAAAAAAAGAAGCTGAGGTAGCCGAGGCGGAACCACTTTTAGGGCGTGTGATCCCAAAGGGTCAAAAAAAAAAAAGGGACCAGTGACGGAGTACTCTTGGTACAAAGCACAAGGGGAAGATCTCACGTGCAACTACGGGCGGGATGGCGGCAGCGGATTGTCAAGATTGGCCCAATCAAAACGACAGGGCGTCAACCGCTGAAGCCCAAATTAGGTGCCGGTCCAGAGCCGCTAAAATCTGTACGGAGTAAAGCCCGCTCAATGTTTAACACGATTTGCGGAGCACTGCCTAAGCGCTTCTGCAGATGACGGTAGATCGTGTGCACGTGTATTTGTTTTTGACATCTGAGTTGTGAGGCGGGTGGATGCGGATGCAAAAGGACATGGGAAATTGGGTGAAGAAGATTGAAGAAGAAATTAATTTGCAGTAAACGAGAGAGAATATCTGGTAATTATGGCTGATTATCACAGTGGTTGGCCTTGAATGTGGGAAAAAAAGCAAAATGTTGAAGATCCATGGAGAGGGATTGAGGCATGGATTGCATAGGTCCATTCATTGCGGGCAGCTGTTTGTTTGTACTCGTAGGGACTAACACCACTGAGGCAGAAGCCCTGATGAGGGTCGTCATAGAAGGTACCTCTAAGGCTGTCGCTAGACTAGGTATAGGTAGTACGTACCTCCTTGTTATCGCACGGGAGTGTGTGGAGACGGGGCGGAACCTGTTGCTGTGCTCGTGGCCACAAGAATCACTGCAAAACAACGTCAATGAGACAGAGGGGGGGGGGCATCGTGTCGTAAAAGGAAATCTGCGTCTTTGTACTCGGAGAGAGAGAGAGTGTGTGCGTGCGTGCTCTGCGGTTCGACCCCATTGTCTTGGATCCTGTCTGGGAGTTGGGGGGTTCGCTTTAGGAAAGCCTCCAGTAGACGCGGCACAAAGTGAGTTCAATGTGATATTCGCCAGGCACCCTGTTGCGCAATGCAGCTTTTAGCCTCTTTTGTTCGGGGCTTCACGGATGCCAGCGGTGCCCCCCCCAAAAGAAGCTCAATGGGCAGTGACATGGAAGTGAAGTGAAGTCAGGCTCTGCCTTGCATGTCGTGCCCAACGCACGCACAGCAGGCCCGCGAGCACGACGCGGGAGACGCGGACAGCGCCGGCATCTGGTGTCCCGACATGTGCATTGGTTTGCATTTCGCAGCTGCGCCATGGCGTGTTCTCATGCGATGGCAGCGTCTGGTCATCTACCCACGTAGCCACGGCGTTGTTCGCTGTCGCGGCACCCGTGGAAACGGAACCGATGGACCATGGCTTATACCTATCTTTGACCATGTCCATCATCGCAACGGTCGCCGTCATGTTAATAACGCAAGTCATAGCGTAGGTAAATAAATCATCAAATGCTTTGCTTGGTCTCTCGTAGCAACGCTGCCAAAAGCCGCTCTTCTGGCGTTACCCAAAAAGTGAGCGCATGTTGAAGTTTGTCGCAGCCGCGCTTCTCCACTGTGCGGTGAAGCAGCAGTTCTCGTCTCGTCTCGCTGTCCCCTGCAAGTCACCGGTACCTGCTGCCACGCAAAGTCCCCTTCCCCAGCGAGCGCGGCAGCCGGAGATTCACCTGGTCCGCACCAACCAGATGCGCGGGAATAGGACCATTTGGCACAAAACCGGCCTAGCCCAGAATTCCTGGCCCGTCACGGGGGCGGCGCTGGCGAGCAAGGCGCTGCGTCCGACTGCGTCCAGTGGGCGCCGCTTCAAGTTCCCGGTACCACGGAGTGACCCCCCACCCCCCCCCGTCCGCTGCTGTGCGAGTGCGCCCAGCTCAAGGTACGCCTGGCGGTTGGGCCGGGGCAGGGGCCAAGGCGTGAGGGGGGCCAGTCCCTTTTCTGGGCCGCACCTTTTTCGTCTCGACAGCGTTGCCGCGTTTCTTGGACGCCTTCACCGTCAAAAAACCTTCACGGCGCCTCGCCTGCGCACTTCGTTTCACTTCAGCCGCCGCTGCGGGCGAATCCCATTCATCCTGTCCTCGCTGCCCAGCACAATCGCTGCCCCCCCGCGCCCTGCCCATTGTTTTGTGCTGCGCGGTGAGCCGCCTCGCAATCAGACGAAAAAGCCGGTGCTCTGCTCTGCCCAGCCTTTTTTTCTCGTCCGGCCTATTGCAGTAGACGCCTCTAGTACAAAGTCAGCTTCTCTTCACTTTCACCCCCCCAAAGCGCACTGCGGTACGTACCTCGTGCCTACATGCGCTTCACCAGCCGGTCTTTTTCTTTCCAAATCAAACGCTTGTTTGTGGCGGCTCCAAACCATCAACACAACAACGTCAAAACTCGCATCCTGCCTCTTCTTCATCCGTCTCGTCTCGTCTCGCCTCTGCCCTTGCCCTTGCACCGCATTGCTGCACTTGGGCCTGCGTCTCTCTTCTCTTCTTCGTCGTCTCTCTTCTCCTTCGGCACCGCGGCGCGCGTGCTCATTCGGCTTACTTGACACACTTGGTTGGCTGGCCTGACCCCGGCTTTACAACTCACAAGCTGCGTTTTGTTCTCTACTCTTGCCAGACACCAGGCCCTCTTGTACGCCTCTCTCCCCATCTTCACACACTCAGCTGCCCGTCTACACATCCCCCTCGCCTCCCATCTCCATCCTCTCGCTTTTTCCCGTCACTGCCAAGCCTCACCCGCAACGCCACACTCCTTCACTTCATACATGGTCGGGCTCGTCTCTCACCATGGCTGCTGAGAACGAGTCGCTCACACGGGAGCCTGCCACCCGTGGCCGCGGCCGAGGTGGGCGCGGTGGCCGTGCTGGCCGAGGTCGAGGCGGTGGTAGAGGCGCTTCTTCGGCGTCTGCAGGCATCACCAAATCATATGCCAAGACTGGCCGCGGTGGCACGCGGAGAGGTCGAGCCAAGAGCTTCGCAGATTCCCGCGTCCAGGCCGCCTACGAGCGCCAGAGAGATCTCAAGGCCACCTACCAGGCCGTGGCGCATGCTCTCAAGCCCGCCCTGCAGGAGCTTGCCGACCGCACCATTGAGGAGATCCTGGCAAGGTCGGACTCGCATCGATTCACCAGTGAACACCTGCCGGTCCTGCAAGAGCTTCAAGATCGCCTCGAACAAAAGCTCGAGCTCTTTGACCGCCAGCTGGAAGCCAATCTCAAGCTTGCTCAAGGCACTTTCGACGCCGAGCAGTATGTCCTAGAACAGGAATTCAAAGTACGTCCATTTTCCCTTCATCCCTACCTACGCCGAGTTTTTTCCCCTTCAGCGTTGCCCTTTTTTTTTTTACACCCATTCTTTCCATTGGTGATACCCTAGCTGACAGCTCTCCGTCTCGCAGAATGGTCTTGAGGACATTCAAGAACAGTTTTACGACGGTCAAGGTAACCGTCTCCGCATTCTTTCTGCGCTGGAATCAAGAGATCTCCCAGTCGATGTAAGTATTCTGCTGTTCCATTAGTCATGGGATGCCCTGATCGGCACACCGTCCCCCCTTCCACCCTTCTAGCCTCTTTTAGCCTCCGCCCGAGGGTCATGAGTGCAGCTTCATCCAGGCGCTTTTTTTTTTACTGACGCGATACCACCACAGATCAGCGATGACCAGTATGAGTACAAAGTAATCACTGATCATCACCTCGACAATGATTTCGGCATCTATGAATGCTACAAGGATGGCCACTTGGTGCCTTATCCCTCTCGCGTCGAGGGCACCGAGATGTGGCACAAGGTGCGCGATGCTGAGGCTGCTGCCGCCGCCGCCGTGTCTGCCACCACAAGCTCTTCTGGCACTCGAGGAGGACGAGGTGGCCGTGGCCGAGGCAGCAACAAGCGCCGTGCCCAAGACCAGCCGGATGGCCAGCCCACACCCAAGAAGACGACTCGCAGCAACTTTGATAGCCAGCTTCTGCCCGCCGCCCCAATTGCTCCCGCCAAGGGTCTCCTGGCAACTGAAATTGAAGCGCACATTGAAGGCCGTCCAGCGGAAGAGGACTCTGCTCCTGCCTCTCCCGAGCCCGCCATCATTCCCAACGGCGCCACTTCTTCTGCTGTCGTCAAATCCAACGGCAAGCAGTCGGCTCGCGAAAAGAGCCCACCCCTGCCCAAGAACATCTCGGAGCCTGACGAGTACGGCTGCCGCATGTACAACCAGAGACCGTCGATGAAAGAAAAGGGCATTAACAGCCGCCTTCTCGCTCCGCGACTCTTCTGGTTCGAGGACCATGACATTGGCTTCCGCGACAGCTCCAATGACTCTTCCAAGGGCCACACCCGCGCCAAGCGAGGTAAATACCTCGACACTCCCAACAGCAATGGCATGCACTTTGACTACTGGTGCAACGGCTATGACTACTCCAACACCCGTCCATCGGACTTTGACCAGGAACTCGTCAAGAAGCATGGCCTCCACCCCAAATATGGCATCTTCTTGCCCAACAGCACAAACGAGCCGGAGCCTACCATGCCGTTTGTCATGCCCGGAAAGCCCGTGGTGTATATTGCCGAACCTTCTGGTCGCATCTCACACGCTTCACGCTCATTCCAGAGGACGATTAACTATCGTCGTGTGGTTGATGCACCCGTGAGAGTCAAGATGAATGCGGCCATGCGGCGCTTCTGCAAGATGGGCGACATCCCCTTGGAAGATATTGCCGTCACGGAATACGTGTACACCGATGAGGAACTTCGCGCCCGATCTCTAGGCACGGCAGCCATGGAGCTCGAGTCTAAGCCCGAGGTCGTCGAGACCTCGCCCGAGACTGATGAGCAGGTCGCCACCGAGGAGGAATCGGCCGAGCCGTCCCAGGGTGGCCTTGCTGCCATGTCCGTTCTCACCTACGCGACTGCCTTTGTTGAGGCGGAAGAGAACACGCGAGTTGTGGTGCCTGCACCAAAGCCTGCAAGGTATGATGCCATTAGAGATGTCTTCACGGATTCCAAACCTGCTGGGGCGCCTGCGGTTGAGACGAACAACAACCTCAACCTCAATTTCCTTGCTGAGCTGTGCAACGTCGAAACTCGTCTGCAGGAACCCGAGGGCCACACCATCCAGGCCCCAACTCCTCTCATGCCCATGCCCATGACCATGCCCATGCCCGAGCTGGAATCCGATATGAGAACCAAACGCGAAGATTTGCAGCCCGTTGCTCCTTTGAGCCATGTTCCCATGAGCGGCCAGCATATCCCTATTGAGCCTGTTGGAGGATACATGCGAAATCCCCAGCCGCAACGAGAGCTCCCGCCAGTGCAGCCCGTCGGCCCAGGTCATGTCGCCGTCTCTCACCCCCCTCACCACGCCGTACCAGAGCCAATGGCCTACCAGCAACCTCTGCCCGAGCAGTCCATGGTTCATGCACCGCCGCCAAGGGCCATGGAGTATCAGCAGCATCCTGCGCCTCCCCTTCCTCCACAGGCTCCCCCTCGTCCAGGAACAGCACCAACCCTACTACTCTTCCTATGGGTACAACGTGCCGGAACCTCGAGATATGCACATGGGCTCTGGACGGCCAATCGAGCCAGTCTACGCAAGTAGCCGTATGGCAAACTATGGCCCCGAAGGCCCCGGTCCGGCGCCGGCTCCTGCACAAGCTGCTCCTGTGCCTCCTCCGGGTCCCACCACGGGATATCCTCGTACTTACTGGTCGTCCCAGCAGCCTGCCACTCAGGCGCCGCCGCCACCTCCTCCTCAACAGCCGCTGCTGCCACAGCAACAGCAGCATTATGCACAGGCTCCTCCTCCCAGGATGCCCTTCTCGCATAACCCCAATCCTGAAACACTCCCGCCTCAACCCCTCCCGCCCCTCCGACCACCTCGGGGCCGGGCTCAGCCTGTCCAGGATGACATGATGCGAGACCCTATGATGAGGCCAGCGGTTCATAACATGAACAGCTACTATAATCCTGCTCCGGCTCGATCTTACCACCATGGATACCCTGCTGCCGAACCCCTTGCTCCTATGCCGTCGATTGGACCGGAAAGAATCCTGCCCAACCCTCAGCAACAGCAATCCTACATGGGTCCATCTGGTCCTGGCTACGCGCCTCAAATTCTGTCTCCAACTTTTGGAAACCCGCAGCCCATGTCTGGCCCCATGGCCCAGAGCCCTCCCGGCACGCCACAGGGGCTCCACGGCTCGATGCATCGCCATCGATCCACACCTTCGGGATCTTCTGATGCTGGCTCTGGAAAGTATCGCAAACTACAACCCGCCCCAGTCCCCGCTCACCGGGCATGGTCGAACAAGCCCGAGCTCAAGACAATTCCCTATGACCACAAGGAAACGGGCTCATTGGCAGCCCTCCCGAGCTCTGGTCCAACGCAAATCAGAGGATGGAATGTCAATCAGCCTCGGAAGCGAAGCAAGGCTGATAAGCAGGACAGAGCAGACTCGGGAAATGACCGGGATGATTCCAGATAGAAACGGGAAACACCTGGTCAACCAGTGGCTCCAGGGGATTCTATCAACCACGAGGCTGTGGCTCCTCACCCCAACTGGTCTGTTCGATTTGCCGAGCCAATCACTCAATTGCCGCCTCTATTTCCACGCAATGCCCCGCCTGTCCCACGACGGACAATGACTCTTGACATGGATCTCGACCAGCCCTTTACACTGCCTGATGAAGGTGCTGGCAACCCTCCCGAGACGGCCATTCCTCCTACAAGTACAGCCCCTACTGAAGCCCCAGCTTCTCAGGATGGCACGACCTCGTCACGTCGTCTTCGCCCAAGAAAGGCCAAAGCACCCGCAACCCCCAACATTACCGCTCCTACTCAATCAAGTGCGCCCCGCCGTTCTCGTGCTAAGAGCACAACATCTAAGAAACCAAGCCGAGCAGCATCAAAGAAGAAGGCTGCTCGAAGGGAGACTGCCCTGGCCACCACCCAAGCCGAACATCAATTCATTACTGAGACTCCGGCTACCGCTCCCGACTCTCCATCTCCGTCAGAGGCTGAAAGCCAATAACGGATACTCGTCCACGCCATGGATTTTTTCAAGAAAAGCACTCACTTTCGTCGGATGACGTATATATAAACGAGCACATCTGGTCCACCTTTTACCACGCTTGCAAGATTTATCGCCACGATGATACCCTTTCCTCATAGCAGTCATTGGACCAAACCGGACATGCAGGAACCAAAAAGAAGTCTGTTCAAAGAAGATATGGCAGACACGAAAAAATATTCAGATACCAAAAGCTACTTAATTCGGGCATTTTGTCGGCGTTTAGTAGGAGATGTGAACTCAATCTTAGCTCTTCTTTTTCAACGTTGCATTCTTGTTCTTTGCGTTGGCAAGCCTCGACTTGCTCTCAATTTGCAATCTATTCTTCTTGTTTATTCGGGGCTCCTCCCCCCCTTTCCTATTTGGCTTTTGAAATCACGGCTTCGACTGCTTTTTGACGGACAGCAGTGAATTACTTGTCTGTTGGCTCTCGACCTTGATGAGGGCACAAGGCCACGGAAAGATTTACGACTTTTTTTTTTCCTCTCAGTTTTTTGATTTCCCGCTTTTCTGGTGTACCAATATGAGATCTCAGTTTCTTTTTTACCTTTTCCCATTTCTCTTTTATAGTGTTTCCCATCGGTCAGTCTGGAAGAATAGGGGAAGCTACCATCTGGAAGGACCGTTGTTTGTGGTCTCCTCGTGCCTCTGGAAGGCAAAAGGTTTTGGAAGGGGAGAGGGTATAAAATCCGGGACACTGGTTGCTGGTAGCATACGGAAGGGAAGGGGACAACGAAAAATTTGGGAGACTCTGATCATTAGATGCTACGACGACGGCTGTGATAGATGGGAGGTGTTGGCATTGTTCCTTTTTTTTTTTGCTCTACGTTTTTTTATTTCTACCTGTGCATTGCATGAGAGGTAGCCTGGACTCTCTGGTAGGAGAGATGGGACGATGGTTTCTTCTTCTTTTCCCTTTTATAGGAGTTGAGGGAATAAATGATGAGAATTCTACCATGATGACCACTTTTGACTTGAGTGATGTTTCTGTGGTGTAAAATTTTGCAAAGATTTCTTGAGGCACGATTATGTGCCGACTACTATGAAAGTACACTCTTAACATACATGCACTATGCCCAAATCCATTTGTTTTTCTGTATCCTGTCCACCTCTCTTTCTGTCAGTTTTGGGACTGAAATAAGGCGTCTTGTAATCATCGACTGCCTTTGCCTCTTGTTGATGAACCACCCCCCAATGCCTCAACACATCTTGTATATCGTAAATCTCGTCATCATGTATACCGTCCAACCAGATATCCTTGTCCGCTGATGAATGCTTCATCTCAGGGTGCCGCCTGAGCTGGTGCGTCTGCCGGATTGTTGGCGCTCGTGGTAGCTTGCGGCTGAGATTCCGCAGCTGGAGGTTCAGTCCCAACCGCTGATGCAGGTATTTGGCCGGCATTGGGCTGGGGAATGGCAACGTGGCCGGACAAATCGGCGCCCGTGACGGCGGGAAGAATGCCCATGGGCATGCCGTGCGGCTGGGCCAGGGCGGTCGGATCCAGCGGTGGCATGACCATGCTGGCGTCGAGGGCGAGGGCCATGTCGGGAGGCATCATGATGCCCCCGTTGGGAGCCATGGGGTCGACGGCGCCGCCAAGGGAGAGCAGGTTTGCGCCGAGGATGCCCTCGGGGTGCAGGGGGTACATGAGAGCCTCCATGGTGGTGCCGTCCAAGATGACCATGTTTTGGATGGGCTGCTGCTTCTGGCCCAGCACGTTGATGACGTCTTGCGCCAGCTGGCCGCCGAGGATGGCCGTGACGGGCGCGATTTCGCTGCCCAGGTTCTGCAGGAAGCTGCGCAGGAACTCGGGCTTGAGCGTCTCACTGGGCAGGTTCAGGGCCTTGTGCTTCTGCGTGGCGATCTGGGTGAAGAGCTTGAGGTCCTCGCGGTTGCCTGGCAGACGGCCGCCTTGGATCTGCATAAACTCCCACAGGGCGCGCAGACAGGACAGCGTCGGGGAGACGCTCCTCAGGCGGCGCTTGGATTTCGTGTACTCCTCGGGCAGGCTGGCGACGTCGCTGGCGAGAAACCAGGTGGAATAGAGCTCTCGTTTTGTGACGGATTCGACGACTTTGGGGCCTTCCTTGTTGGTCTTGACGTCGACTATAGACCTGGTGCGGGTTTCCTGCTTGGGCTCGGTGGCGACGTTTCCGAGGTCGCGCTCAATGACGTAGTCGTGTTCTATCAGATCGCTAAAGATGAAGCCGTACATGCCGTGTGTTCCTGCGGCGTAAAAGGCCTTGCCGTTGAGGCGAGTGGCCGTGTTGATGAGATTGAATGAGTCGGAATCGAGATCCGTGGCGATGACGATGTCGAAGCCGACGAAGTAGCTGGGCCCTTTGGCCTTGACCCCTTCTGCGTCGACGTGGATCTGGACACGGGGATTCAGCTTGCGCAGCGCGGCGCTGGCGGCCTCGGCGCGGTTCTGGCCAACGGGGTTCTCGACCTCGGCGAGGAGGAACTGCGCGCCCAGGTCGGCCTCGGTGACGACGGCGTTGTCGAGCACGGTGAGTGAGCCGACGCCGGCGAGGACGAGGTTCTTGGCGATTTCGTTGGCGAGGGCTCTGATGGTGATGAGGAGGATGTTTGCGCTTTGGATCTTGGCCTGGGCGGCCATGCCCCAAAGGCGGAGTCTGCCGGTCATAGAGGGCAATTTCATCTGTAGAGAGGGACGAAGTGTGTGAGATGGACGAAGCTTGCAGCGAAACACTGAGAGAGGGGAATGGGTTTACCTGCTGTGATGGCCCTGTCGGGCATAGCGACGCCGGCGGCGGGATTCCCGTTGTTGAACAGTATTGGAGCCATGATGGAGGGATCTGTGATGGCGGTTGCGGCGAGAGAGCCGTCTGGCATGAAGCCTTGGGTGGACATGATCATGGCTGCCATGGCATCGGGATTCATGGCAGAAGCGCCGCCGTTGGTGTTCAGTATGGGTGCTGCGCCGGTTTCACTGACGCCGTTATTCGGCTGTTGCTCCATTGTGACCGGGTTTTGAAGAGAATGATGGAATGCGCGGTGAGAAGGCGGGAAATGGTTGGCCAAAAGGTTTCGAGGTCGGAATGAGGCGAGGCTGCGAATCTCTGGTGGGATTTCAAGTGACAGTTTTTTCAAGATGAGTGACGCAGTTGAGTTCGGACCCGGGCCGTTTGAATATCCCCCGTCAGCTCTGGCACTGGGGGTGCTCCAGAGACATGCATCCAAATGCGATGCAGAGTGACTTTGTTGGCAGATGCAGAGAGCAGATTGGATCGAATATCAAAGCGGTTGAAGATGCGTGCAGCCTTGCGTGTAGCCGTGCAGCGGTGATGCGCCGGGGGAGTTGGCGCTAGGGGACAGAGGGATTGTGCTAAAGGTGTACTGGGGTGGCGGCCCGATTTACCGCTGGACTACTGTAGCCTTTTAACAATGGGTCGATGCTGATGTCTGGCAACTCACTGGCCGTTGCTTCAGTGAGATGGGTACCTTGCTATAATTCGCCATCATCTTGTATTTGATTGATTTCATGTCATTGACTTTTATTTTCTGGCACCAAAGATGGCTGGCATTGTTAAATCAGCCCGCGAGTCCCGGGCGTTGGTCAACAGCTGTAATCAATTGAGCATTTCTCCCGTCTCTCACGGCGATGGGATTAACCGTCCAGCCAAAGTCTCCAATTTCTACTCCGTACTGTACGATGCAATGCCGTGTCTCGTGAGAACCTTGACAAGAGAAAGTATCCGCACGGCTCCACCAGCTGAGGGGAAGAGGACAGTATAGGTAGTACGGCATGCAGGGTCGAATTAGAAAATTGTCCAAGTACTGCATTTCCAGAGCTTCACGACTGACGGATACAGCACCATGTCATTCTCGTGCTTGTTCCAGCACGGACGGCACTGCGTAGGTAGCGGGGTTGGCTGTAAGTCCAAAGACGCCATCACCGGCACCAACTATATCATTGGCCCAGCCAGATTCTCATGCATCTTTTCATACCTGCAATGTCGCACTGCTACTGTACAGAGTAGAGCTCGCAATATCAATCCATCTTGACCTTGTCTGTTCCTCAGCGGCTAAGGCAGAGAGCATAGCCAGTAGCGGCAGGACTAGCACTAAGCGACCCCGCGTTGGATTCGCCAACCTGCCGTCCCCAGCACGAGGAGAGAGAATGGATCCATGACCTTCAATCTTACCTTTGCCTACTCCGTACTGCTGCTACATAGTATCTCATACCAATCCTCGCGCGTCGGCGTCTGTTATTCTCCTTGTGCTCTTTGTCTCGCCTCACTCAACCAGCCGCATCTTCAGGCCGTGATTGGCTCGATAACACCAAGAGACTCGAATCCTTTGTCATCCATCTCTGTCCGTCGGATTGGGCTTCGGCTTCAGCATCGATTGGGTGAGTGAGCAAGCAGCTGAGGCCGGCCATTAGCCGTGTACTCGTACTCGTAGCCCCAAGGCCAATAAGGCAGAGGCAAAAAACCCCCCAAAACGGAGACCATGAGCTGATCAGGCCGGTGGCTCTTGCATAGTGGCGCGTCTGCCTCGTTATTAAAACATCCATATCTCTTCTTCTACAGACCTTCATTTCCCTTGCACCCATCCACCCATCCATCCTTTGCCACTTTCCCATCGCATCTCCCCTCTCGTCCATCTAAACCCCTGCTAGGTGCCGTTCTTAGTCTCAGTGGCTGAATGGGATTTGCCGACTGCCCAACATTGGTAACCGTTTGGGTCACTTGAGCACCGCCCAACTCACGCCTCAAACAGCCAACCCCGGCACCTCGCATCAACCAAGAGTCGCCCAACCATTCAACCGTCCTTGTCGCTGTCCCGGATCCATCCTGACCCTCTCAACCTCTCAACCTCACAGCAGCTGTCTTACGGCGACGTCATCGCCAGGGTCTGGGCAAGCTCAAGTCGCTGTTCCGCCATGTCGTCGAGGTCGGGCTCGGGACAGAATCCCCAGCGGCCTCGAGACTCGCTGCAAGACTTCCCTCCGCTGTCTCCGCCGTCGACGCTGTCCTCTCTGCGCACCCTCAACTCGCCGCGAGGCCGCGATGGCGCTGCAGCTCCCCGTTCGCCACCGCGATTTCAGTGGACGTCCACGGCTGCCCGCAGAGCCGAGCGGATTCGAAACCTCGACGAGCGGCTGGCCTCCCGCGCCGAAGAGAGAGAGCGCCATCCAGACTACAGCGGACGCTATTCGCTACGACGCTTCCCTCGCGTGCACGCTCACGCCTCGGAGGGCCGAAGTTCCAACTTTGAGGAGCTGGACCGGTCCCTCGACGAGGCAAACTCCAATCTCAGGGCCCTGCTCGACCTGACCCATTCCGCCCTGACCCATTCCTCTCTCACTTCGCTCCCCCAGCCTCTCCGCTCGCATGATTCCCCAGAGGACAACCGCCGGAGCAAGCGCCGAAAGCTGGACGCCGACCGGCTCGGCTCGGGGGGTGTCAAGGCCTTCCGATATGGCAGATATGGACAGGTGGAGCCGGGCCATTTGCGAATGGAGATTGTGAGCTGCGACGGCGGCATGTTCTCCAACCAGCCGTCCTACGCGGCCGAGAACATCCTCAAGGACGACAATTCAGTCTACTGCACCAAGGGGAACAGATGCAACATTATTCTGCAGCACCACGGCGCGACGGTATTCACACTCAAGGAGCTCATCATCAAGGCTCCATGCGCCACCAACTTTTCCCACCCGTACGTTGTGTCCGGCATCTGTCCCTTTGGTGGGTTTTACATACTTGATTGTTGCTAACTCGATTTCCACAGAGTTCGGGAGGGCATGATTTTCATCACCATGAACCAGGACGATATGCTGAATCGCACGGCTCAATATCAGATCCAACATGGCCCGACTTCGAGGCAGCGGTCACGGGCTGGAGAAGGGGACAGTGCATTGGTCCTGGAGCGAGAACCTCGCCATATAATTTCCATTCAGCACCATGACGACGGCACCACGAGTACCAGGACCAGGACCTCTTACGTATATCGACCCGACGACGATGACAATCATCTGCCCGAAATGCCCGAGGAATTCAGCAGGGACATGTCCGATTTTCGCGTCACTACAGAGTGCAGCGACGAGGAAGACGACGATGACGATGGCTTTGACGGGCCACGATTCCATCGCACCCCCAACCGCATTGGCTCTCTTCCCTTTGAGAGTGCAGATTCTGATGCGGAGGATATCGTCATGCCCTTTAGCCCCCAGGACACCTCGGACGATCATCTTCTCCACCACACCCGTCGCCACAACATCATCCATAGGCAAAGGGACAGAAGTCACGATCATGCGCCTAGCTTCTCGCTCTCCGAGGCAATGGATGCGCATGCTACTGCTACCCAGGAAGCTGTCCGTGCGGTCGGCGGCGGCGGTTTGCTCGCTCCTCACGCGCGCTTCTACATTGAGAAGAAGAAGAGCAAGTGCACCATCAAGTTTGATCCACCAGTCTCGGGTCGCTTCATCCTTTTGAAGATGTGGAGCTCGTCTCAAGACCCAGGGAGCAACATTGATGTTCAATCAGTCATCACTCGAGGCTTCGCTGGGCCACGGTACTTTCCCTCTGCTGAGCTGCGATGAGCACGGACTGGAAATACAAGAAAAGGGGGCGAACACACTGATGGACGTGCTCAAGCGGACACGCCGCTTTGTTTTTTTTTCTTTTTTGGTTAAGCGAACTATGCACTGTACGAGGATCATTTCAGGCGCAGGGGTTTTGCAGGGTATATACGGGAACTTGCTTTTTTTTTCTTGCCATTCTGTTAATTTCCCACTCACGGCGTTTCTCTCAAAACACGACTTGGATGATGGAATGACTGTTTTGGAAGGCCAAGGAGGCGCTCGGGTGTTGTTGAAAGGATATGACATGGCGCTTCATCACGGTAAGGGTACTAAGTGGTACAACCCATTTGCTTTCATTTCGGAGTTGACCATCCGGCACCCGAGGCGGAAGCCGTGGGTACTGGAGTCAGTTTTCTTCTTGCTAAACTACCAAGGACGGATCTTTTTTTTTTACTACGGAGGAGGCAATAATCGAGGGGCTTTAGCACCTACTACCTAGGTACCTAGTTGTTTTGACGCTGTCCGGCCTTGGCATACGAATACGACTACCAACCTAATGGATGATTCAGTTTGCAATTTACTCGCGAGCAATGGACAACTCATGATGGATTGCGTGCTGAAGATTCTAATTATCAGACTACCGGTAACACTGTACGTACGTGCGTAGCCCAACACAAGCCCCCCCATGAAACCATCCGAGCACCAGCGAACAACCCAAGCACCCGTCAGTGCACCCAGACTACTCACAACGCACCGTCAATCTAGTGTGACAAGGATGATGCGTATTTCCTCTCCCCTTGTCCCTATGCCCTCTGTGACCTGAATTATGCAATTGGGAGAAAAACGAGGCCCTTAGACGTCCGATCTTTACAAGCATGAGCAAGAGTATTAGGAGGAGCGATTGGGTGGCAGACGGCGGTGGAGTATCCGGCGAGTAAAGCACCAATGAACCTGTTAAAAAGTGTATCAATACCATAGTCATGTCCTTTGTAGGAGAATGAATAAAGGTATATATATACATGTACACTTACAAGTTGATGTGAAGCAGTATAAAGGCCGGCATTGTCTCCTTCCACGGGTCAATGACCTCGAAAATGAAACCGCCGCCGATGCCTCTCAGCGGCTTCTGGAACGAGTGCGGCGCGATCTGCTCGTCAAGCTCGCGAGGGAACTTGAGGATGCCCGTCGGCTTGTCGGGGGTGCTCCATCCGATCCAGGTGATTGTCATGAGGGGGATGAGGGTGAAGAAGACGCCGCGGAAGACCCAGATGGGGTCGAGGGCGGACGGCCTGGGCCGCAGGATGGAGGTGAAGGCCATAAAGGTGGCGGCAAAGGTGCTGATGGTGGCGCAGGCGGAGACGAAGAAGTAGAGGCCCCAGCGAGTGAAGTCGCAGCCGCCGTTTTGGCCGTAGGAGGAGTTCTTGCAAGGGCCGGCGAGGATGCGGGTGCGGGCGGCGACCCAGGCGGCGGTGGAGAGGAGGGCGAGGGCGAGGTTGAGGAGGGACCAGATGGGGACGAAGTAGGCGAGGAGGGTGTTTGAGAAGGAGTGGAAGCGTATTGATGCCCGTGTTTGTTTAACTCGAGGCATCACGGAGGGTGGTGAATGAGCGTGTCTGTATGATGTGCTGTTGCAGTGGTTTGTATATCATGGGTGACTGTGGTGGTGATGTGTTAACGAGAGAAGAGTTGATGGGAATGAGAATGATTGGAGAGACGTTTGTATTTGTTGGATATGGAAGTGCTTGAGTTCAAGTCGGCGAGAGGCGTGCATGTAAGTGCAAGGAGCTTGATATTGAAGTGGGTTTGATATGTACCTTGTACAAACGATGACAGCACGTACTTGCCTCGGAGAAGCTGTGACGTTGGAGCCCTGAGACGTCATTTTGGAGAGAGGAAAGAATCACTCTTTGGTTTCGGTGGAATGGGTACAGATGACTGTTGATGCTTTATAGAGGCAGCTTTTGTTAATGATGTAGATGCTAGTGGATATATGCAAGCTGGGAGCTGAGATGCCTCACCTAAATCTACGGTATGATGCACGTGCTATCTGCATATTGTCCGTGCTTGATCAGTCATGATTTCTTTCACTATACAAGTTATATCTTGAATCATTGCTGATGTTTCGTAGCCATCATGGGCTTCTTTTAGAGGATGCGTTGCTGTGGCCATAGCAATGACAGAGCTGAGTGAGCCCGCTACACATGGTTCGGCCCCAATGCAAGTGGAATCTTTAGCGCACTTTTAGTGACTTTAGTGAGCCCGACGCACTGGCTGGCTGCTGCTCCGGACTGGCTGGAGCCCGGAAGCTGAAGAACGGCCCCCCCCCCACCCTCGGACTGGCACAGGCACACGATGGGCTCGAGATGCAGAACAAGGCCTCACCTATTATACGATACGATACGGATATACGGAGTACGGAGCACATACTTTGGCACGCATCTCTTTGCATGCAGCGCGCAAGGCCGCCACGTTGCGATGCCTGCAGTCATTGGCCTGCTGGGAAACAGAGACAGCACGATCAAATGTGACTGACTGCCCATGTCCCTGCTATCTCTATGTAGGTATCTATCACAATCTGCAGCCAACTTTCTTTTCTTCCTTCCCCTCACCCGCATGCCCACGTTGCACATCCACATCCACATCCACTGTACTCTTGCATACCTGTTCTGTGCTGTGCTATCCATTATTTTGTTTTCTTCTCGTCTCGCTTTGCCTTGCTGTCTCGCTGCTGACGGCATCCACTTGCTTCCTTGCTTGCTTCTTTTGCTCGCTGCCTGGGCCAGGTACGAGTCCTGTAGCTTCACCGACTTGCCAGAACCAGAGAGAGCCCGCGTTGCGGATCCCCGTCCAGCACAGCCAGCGAGTGACAGCCAGACAACGCACAAATCTGGGGAGCCCAGACTTGCTGCATGCTCCATCCCGCACGCTTCGTGCTCGCAGGTACGCCGAACTAGCTTCGCAAGGCTTGACATCTGATGGCAAGTCTAGCCTCGAGCTGCCCGTTTCGGTGGGCCGCCCAGAGCTGACGTTGTGGTCTATCAGCGTTCCAGCCGGGCCTCTCACATGCCGTCGCTCCCACGCTTCTGAGACATTCAGGTTGCCAAGTGCCTTTGCGCAGAGACATTCTCGCAGTGAAACAGAACAAGACGCTGTTTTTGGTCGCGAGGACAACGGACCCGTTGGGTGCTGCACAGCTGACGGACAAGAGAAAAAGACAAGGAGCCCCCCCCCGGACGTCTTGACTGGAGTCTTGCTGCATGAGTCGAGTTGTGCGTGACCGCTACACCGTTCACAGCATCCTGTGCATGCGCTTGCAGCCGACCTGCAGCTCTGCTTGTGCGTTTGCATAGGTTTGCATACGCATACATTCAGGTACACGCTGCATCCGTTTGCACGCACACGTTGCTTCTGCTCGGCCGCTTTCCACTCTGCATTGCGCCCCGGTGGAGCCCTTGGTTGTCTCCAAGAGCGAATAACTCGCGGACGCGGGATCGACGTCCAAGACTTGCGCCGACTCTCGGATTCAAAGGGACCGCGAGAAAAATCGGGGTCACGTTTCCCGGTTCCTCGAGGTTTTCATCATCCAGAGCTTCTCTGAACCCTTGACCAAGGATTGCTCTTCTCTATTTTTGACGGGGATAAACATAACATCTTCTCAATCCAGCTCTTGCATCGAATCAAAGCTACAGTGACGAAGAAGAGAAAAGAAAAATCCTTCAAAAAAAGACGAGAACAAGTCCGCTGTGGCGTCTAGCATCGGTAGCGATCGCGAAATATACTGGGGGGGGCTGGTTGCTGGTCTGGTCCAATATTCCGTCCACTTCTCCACTCCACTACTTTTCTACACCGCGCCAAAACAAAGTGCAATGGGCAGCTCGACGGCAACCCCCGGCCAGGGGTACGAGTATGAGCAGACTCAGACTCCTCCTCTCTCACCGAGCTTAAGCTTGGCCCTGGATTCCCCATCAACACCTCGTGCAACCCCGACGCCTCGTCCCAATCCTCGCCTCTCCGTCGACCGAAGAGACGCCCTGCTCAATGTGGGACCAGCTTCTCCGAAACATCAATCTCCTCTCCGTCAATCTACTAGCATCTCCTATCAAGACAACGCTGGACGTCCCGACTTGCCGCCGTTTCTGAAGCCGAGGCACAATACCAAGCTTCCCAGAGGCCATTCGAGGTCGAGATCAGAATTCGCAACCGCTACTACTACTACTACTACTACTACTAGCAACATTCCTTTCGCAGTTGGGCAAGCCCCCGAAACACCATCAAAAACAGCACCGTCAACACCCTTTTCGCATCCTCAAGCCCCCAATTCGTCTCCTGCAACGCGTCGCACTTCGTTTGGAGAAGTCGGTCAGGATAGACGCGCGTCGAACCAAAACGACTACAGCAGGCCCAATACCGCCTCTTCGCCCGCCCGCAACTCTGCCCTCTCCTTTATTACTTCCAGGATGCCGGCCATGAAGGTTCTCGCCCCTGCGCCCACCGTGGTGGCGCACAACGACGAGCTCCTCAGCCTCAACATTGAAACCTCTCTCTTTCCCAAGGGCAGCCCCCCCGATGGACAGGCTTTCTCGCCGTCAGCCTTTATGAATCTGCAGCAGACGGCGACCGGCCTGTTGAAGAAATTCCAAACCGCCTACCACCGCCAGAACATGACGATCCAGGAGCTGATGGCCGAAAAGGAGGCCATGGATGACGAAAAGGCCGAGGCCGACACGAGAACGCGACATCTCAAGATGCAACTGGAGGGCATGGCCCAGAAGCTGGCCGACACTGAGAATGTGATGCAGGCGCTGATGGAGGAGCTGAACAAGGAGAAGAGGCTGAGGATGGAAGAGCGGGCAAACGCCAGAGACAAGTTCCTGACGCCATCTGAAGGATCGATATCAGAAGACTTGTGCGTCGAAGATGATCAACGCAAGCGAGGATGGAGGCGCAGCGGTGAGACCTCCAAGACCGATTTTAGCTTCGAGACGGATGAGGATAGCGTCGAAGCTGCCAGCATCTTCTCTCGACCTCGCAGCCCTACCAACACGGCGCTAAGCATCATATCCGATGTAGACAGTCCTGCGCCGCCCATCCCGCTCTCAAGGACATCGACCTTTGGAGGATCCGCAGCCTCTCGGCCACTCCGGAACTCTCAGCCGCCGCAAATGTCCACATTCCAGAAGCTGTTCAAGGGCATCTCGGGCGACCCCAACAAGGACATCAACGGCTGCCGCAACTGCCAGGGCCAAGATGCCAGCATCGCCTGGGACACGGTGGGCCTCCTGAAAGCCGAGAACAAGACTCTCAAGGAGAGGGTCGGCGATCTGGAGGCCGCCGTCGAAGAAGTCCTAGACGTTGTCAACGGCGTCGGGCAATAACACGACCTCTTGCATATCTGAGTTTTTGGCATGTCTGGGTGTTTTTTTCACAAATAGCCGGTGTTATCAACCATGTTCTGGCATGAAATTTGGAGTCGGACTTTTTTTTTTATGATGACATATTTCTTTCTTTTTTTCTCGACTTTCTTTTTGTTAATCTCTTGATTTTTTTCTCCCCTTCCTCGTCATCCTACGCGGTATACGGTAGAGGCATGTCAGCTGGGATGAGCTCTCAAAAAAAGAGGGAGCTCCAGCTGCGGAGCATATCCCGGAAGCAAAGAATGAAAACTAGCGTTTATATGAGAGACGTAGAATTATGATAGGAAACATGATTGAATTAAAACGTTGTTTATCTTTTTTTTTTATCAAAGAGGAAGGGGTTCATGCTTCAAGTGTACATAGTGATATCCATTGGTGTGTTTGGGCAGTCAATCCTACTACAGTTTGTTTCTTCGCATGGAAAAAAAAATCATCTTGTTTTGCAGCTGGGCATATACCTATCATTGCGTTGTTTTTAGCATAGTTTTGTTACATCATGTTCTAGATTGAGTTTATATTGATTTGTGTTGGATTCATTTTTTTGCCCGTCGAAAGACCAAGCCAGAATTTTCTTCTCTTCTGAGAGATGTATATACATTTCCTCTCTCTTTCCCTCTCACATACAAGTTGCTCTTCTCAGAAACCCCTCGTCGCATCTCCTGACTGCCCTCGCTCGCAAAAAAAAAAACGCTCTAATGGTGCCCCTCGCCATGTCCCTCGCCGTGGTGTCCGTCGTCGAGGAAGAGGTACTCGTAGGCGCAGTATCCGGCAAAAGCAACCGACGCGATTCCCAAGCCGGGGAAGCCGCTCTTGAATCGGTTCCATCTGGTAAAGGTGCCCTTGTATCGCCATGCCTCGCTGTGAGATGATATATCCAGTTAGCTTCCACTCGTCCATGTTCTTGCTCTCTGGCACTTTCTCTCCCTCTCTTGCTTGTAACTAGAGGGATTTGCCAGAGAGGGAATTTGAAAGGGCTAGACCAACGCTCTCTCCCAAGGGTCGTATCGGGGCTGGCCAGTGGCCTCTTTGAAGGCTCGCATGTTGAAGCCGGTGATGTTGGGCTTGGGCCCGTGGGCCATTCGGAGTGCTCTGTTGGGGGCGCAATGGTTAGCCATTCTGCAGATGCACAAGCAGCATCAGCTAAAGACATTTTCGCCGTACCTTGTCGCCAGCATGATGCCAATTGAGGGTGCCTGCAATCTGATTCTCGACAAGCCGCTTGGATGGCTCGATTGGAAGTTCCGCAGCTGGGTCAAGATGCTGGGGCCGGAATAATGCGGTGGCCGAGAAAATGGTGGCTGCTGGCGGCATGTTGGTGCACGGGCCATCTCCGGCTATTAGGATGGGCTTTCGCTTCCGTCACCTCCTCCAGAACGAAACACCAGCGATCGTGTTCTTTTATCTTGAAAAACATCTTCCTCTCTACACCATCCACAGAGCGTTAATCAACCGCACGAGTATTTTGTTACGGACTAATCAGCCAGGTGTGCGCACGGGCAAAAGACGAAAAAAAAAACGACCAAAAAAACAGAGAGCAAGAGAGAGAGAGAGAGCTGCAGGCGGAAGAAAAGCCCTGTTCAGTCCACTGCAATTATCTGTTACCCAACACTATCTGACATCTACCGCCCCCGCGACGACGTCTGCTGCCTCGGCCACAGCACCCGAGTCACGAGCCTCGCCGCAGATTCGAGAGCTGAGAGCCGCTGCCGCCCGTTAGGCCATTGTTGCGCCCAGCCCCTCGTGCCCAATGCAAGCCCGAAGAGGCCGTGGAAATTCAAGATATTCCCCCCCTTCGTCCACGTTAGAGACAGCCCGAGACCACTCCGCAACGACAGCACTTCAACAACAATTATCGACGACGCGGCGGCCGCCTTCAACGATACAACAGCTACCCTCCTCCCAATCCTCGGCAGGGCTACCACGCTGGCCCCGTCGACCCTGAACCCTTTCGTCATCAGTATCCGCAACACACAGCACCTCATCTCATGCCACCCCAGCTCCGGGCCTTCGGCGGCGGGCCCGGCGTCGGCGCGCCTTTCCACCAGCCCGGCTTCCCCTCTCACGGCCAGCCACAGGGAGGGCCTCTGGGCAACCAGTATCTCAATGCCAATGCCCAGCTGAACCCCTTCACGCCGAATAACATCAACTCGTTCAACGCCGCGGCCCTCAATGGCGGCGCTGCCTTCCCCGACACGGGCTTTGGCAGCCAGAGCGCAAGGATGGGGTTTGCGCATGGGCCGGGGGCGTCCCTCCAGCAGCCGCAGCATGGCGGCCAGGTGCAGCACAATGCCTTGATGGACCATTCCACACTGCGGTCCCAGCCGGCTAACAAGGGCCGGATACGCGAAGTCTGGAAACACAACCTCGAGGAGGAGATGGCCGTGCTAAGAGACATCATTGACAAGTACCCTTATGTAGCCATGGTGAGTCTTGTCTTGTTTGAGGCGTTGCGAGCCCATTGTTGCTCTTGATGATGACTTTTGCCCTTCTTCTTCTTCTTTTTTTCTTGATGGAGGATCAATCCCGCTGACCGAGTGGGGTGGTAACCGAAAAAAAGGACACGGAATTTCCTGGCGTTGTAGCGAGGCCCATGGGTGGTTTCAGAGGGAAGAGTGACTACCATTACCAGTGTCTACGGACCAACGTGGATATGCTCAAGGTCATCCAAATCGGCATCACGCTGTTCAACGAAGACGGCGAGACACCACCAGCACGACCGGGTCCTGAGCTGGGCCTCAGCGCGGCAGCCAGGCGGCATCTTAACGGGGGCCCGTTTCCCTACTCGTGGCAGTTCAACTTCAAATTCTCTCTAAAAGACGACATGTACAACGAGAAGTCGATCGAGTCTCTCCAGCAGGCCGGCATCGACTTCAACCTCCTGGAGCGCGACGGTATCGACCCTCACCAGTTCGCCTCCTTATTAATACCGTCGGGTCTGGTATGCTTCGATAACGTCCGATGGATATCCTTCCACGGCGGCTACGACTTTGGCTACCTCACAAAGCTGCTCATCTGCACCCCCCTTCCAAACGACGAGGTGGACTTTGACCACAAGATGAAGCTGTATTTCCCCATGACCATATGACGTGAAGCACCTGATGAAGTTTGCCATCAAGCTTCACAACTCGGGGATGCTCACCCCCACCGATCCCGGCACCACTGAAATCCTGCAAAAGTTTGAGCACAAGTCGGGCCTGGAGAATATTGCGGAAACTCTCAAGGTTAAGCGCATCGGGTCTGCTCACCAGGCTGGCTCGGATTCCCTGCTCACCGGCAAGGTCTTCTTCCAGATGCGCGACAGGATATTCAACGGCGAGATTCCCGACGACCATCTCGGCAAGGTATGGGGCCTGGGCATCCCCGACGTCGGCATCCCCATGTCCATGATGGGCCAGGGCGGCGATCAGAACGGCAACACTCCCAGCACTCCCAACACGGGCACCGCGCATCTGGCGACGACTCCGGCTCAGAGCCACAACACAAACGGCCTGCTCAATATGGGGCCCATGACTCCTGGTGGAGGAGGCGGCGTTTTTGGTAATTTTGCATTTGGAGGGAACGGCAGATAGGGTCCTGCCCGGGCGCACATGTCATCTTATAACTGAATGATGACCTCCTTTTTCTCTTTTCCCTTTGCTTTTACATCCTATCAGTCCTATTTTTGGGTCTTTGTGTGCTTATAGCAGCTCTTTATATCTCCCTTTCACTCTCCAAATCTTTGTCTTTTCTGTCCTCCAAAGGCTTTTTTGACTTTCACTACTAAACTATTGTAGCCCGGAAGACAAAAAGCAAAAAGGGGGAAAAGAAGAAGAAGAGCAGAGAGTGGATAGAGGCGTTAGACAGGCTTACTTATCAACCCTTGCAAAACGGCTTTCGTTTTCATGTCTTTGCCTCGTTACTTGTTTTTTTTTTGCGTTTCTCCTCATCCCGCTTTGTATTCTCTGATCGTTATTCCTTTTTTGAAATTAGCAAAGGTGGGAATGGGAACGGGGGGAATGGAATTTTGGGGGCGGGAGCAAACTGAAATGACAAAAAACGGGGTTGGCGATTGGGGAGTTTTTTTTTTCTTCTTCTTCCTTTTATGGTGAAAAAGGGAGGGATTTGTAGTTGGAACTTTTTGCAAGGGGGAGAGACGGAGGGGGGATAAAAAAAAAACAAAAGAATGGGAAGAGGCGAATTGCTGTTTACACAAAAAGAAACTAAACTGGCGAGGGTTGAATTCGCCATGTTACCTTTTTTTGCGATATGGGGGGGAGTGCTTGTTTGTGTGGTGGATGTATTGAGGGAGCTTTCCATTTCATTTTTTTCTTTTTTTTTTGTTCAAGGGATTGGGTCAAGGAACATGGTATGCGTGTTCTGTGTATTGTATGGTACTTTTGGAGGGTCAAGGGAGGAAATTCAACGTTTTTTGCTCTTCTTGACTGCCCCTTTTTTTATTCATGGCCCTACGGTGACGAAGTGTTATGGCACGGTGAAACATGAAATGATAAAAAGAGGTGATTATTGAATGACTTGTCAAGAATACTCCAGAGCAATACTTTCAAGCACCACCACACCCTGGCTAAAGAAGAATAAAGCAGAGCAAAGGAAAAAGCTGTACAGTCCCGCCATCAAATGCCCATGCTGTGAATCTGAAAAGTACCAACCAAAAAAAAAACAAGAAGAAAAAAAAACCAGTAAACCAACTAACCCATTTCCTAATGCCCAAGACTATATCATGCCATGCCAACAAAAAAAAGGGGGGGAGAAACGACAGTCTCCATATCAAAGTGAAAGAATAATAACAACCTCAAGTGATAAACACCTTCTTGAGCAGGTCGAAAAAGTAAACCTCGCCAGTGATGGGATCCTTGATCATGCTAGGCGGCAAGCCCGACTTCCTAGCATAGTCCTCCAGACGCTCTTTACCATACACCCTGCCGTTTGGAAGCAGGAAGAGGTCATGTTCAACGTGGCTCTTCGTGTGATGCGCATAGGGCACATTCCGAGCCAAGTCGTTGAGCTCCGTCGAGCAAATGGGACAAACGCCGTGGCCCAGCGTAGAGGATCCCGCCTCGTTGTATGCGTCGTCTGGATTCGACGAGTGGCAGGCCGGTGTTTTGAGGGCCGACAGTCCCGAGGACAGGGCAACGTGCAGCAGCGGCACGGACGGCAAGGCGAGGAGGCTGTTGTGGGCCGTGGTGAAGACGTCGGCGAGTTCGTTCCAGCGAGAGGCCTTGTACAGGTCGCTGTAGATGCCGGTCGTGGTGCCGTCTGGGGGAATGGCCAAAAGGCCGCATGCCTGCTTAACCTCCTTATGGTACGTGTTCCAGTAGGGCATGATGTACTTTCTGGCGTGGGCGATGGCCTCCTTGTCTGAATGCGCGCGGATGAGCTCAATGTACTGCTGCAATCGCAGCATGAATTCGAGCTTGCTCTGCCATGTTGGTTAGTACGTGGATGCAACAAGCAGGGGAAATAAAGGCATGGTAGCACAGCACGACTCACATCCATCTTGCGCAGTTCCTTTTTATTCTCCGTACACCAAGCCAACGCCTCGACGACGCTCTGATTCAGCAGCGCCTCCCGAATCCGGCTCATGGCAACAAACGTCTCGACGTCGACCAGGTTCTCCATGCCCTTCTCGCTGGCCAACTCCTTTGCACTGTTGTTGTAGCCGTGTCTCAGGAGGTAGTCGGTCAACAGTCGATCCAGCCGCTTCCTGCTCCAAGCCTCGTACTTGACGTCGTCGACGCTCTGCATCGTGTACAGCTCATTGAGGTGCTGGATCCGCGCCGCCGTCTGCTCGTGCAGACGCCCTTCTTCCTCGGCACAGGCCCCGAGCTTGCGCTTGACGCCTCGCATACGACTAATCATGGAGTCTAAATTTTTCAGCACATCTTGTTGTGAGGCCTTGCCGGCGATGGCTGCGGTCGCCGATTCTTTGAGGAGGGACTTGAGCGACGAGGTGTCCTTCTCGATGGTGAAGTGTGCAGCGCGGAAGTTCTTGCGGAGAAGTTCGTGGGGGAGACGTAAGAGGGGTTGATCCTGGGAGAGCGATGGAAGCATCAGCAATCAGGGACTATTCAGAGGCAGAGCAAGCCTTGAGATGACTGCGAGGATGAGCTTACCAAGAGCAGGTGGTCACTGTGTTTGATGCTGGAGTTCTCGTGGTCCGCCATCATGGAGGCCGCAGGTTCGGACGATAGCGGTGCAGTATTGATATATTCAGTTTCCAATTTCGTATACTGGTTCGAGTGTCAAAATTGCATGAGCGGCGGCCGGTTGGTGAAGAGGCAAGAAGACGAGCCGCGGTTGGGAGAGGAAGCGACAGCGGATGTCTGGGGGAGCTTATCGATACGCGGCAGTGATGCGATGTCACCACCAAATGAGGCTAGATTCCTCGCCGGGTATTACTACAGGGTATACATAGCTCTGTGCACTTGGATACCTTCACTTACATGACAGACAGATGGTACTCTATATATATA
>MDJU01000214.1:0-47498 GCA_001721665.1 Trichoderma pleuroti
TCGATCTGCTCTGTCTCTGTCTCTGTCTCTGTCTCTGTCTCTGTCTCTGTCTCTGTCTCTGTCTCTGTCTCTGTCTCTGTCTCTGTCTCTGTCTCTGTCTCTGTCTCTGTCTCTCTCTCTCTCTCTCTCTCTCTCTCTCTCTCTCTCTGCGCCCGGAATCGCCTCTGCCAGCTCTCGGACGGGCCCCGTTCTTGGTACTCCGTCCAGTACAGCGCTGCAACCTATGCAATGCAACACGCTGCGATGCCCCAGACCAGGCCAGGCCAGGCCAAAACCAACGGCTGGTCGGTATGTTCGGAATCTGGCGACTCTACGCGCCATCATACGAGCCCCCAAGGCCTGACGTGATGCCTGTCCTGTCCCAGAATGTCGCCGAGCACCCATGCAATCAATCAAACATGGCCAAGTCGTGACGAGAGGGCAATCGGAATTTGGTTCGCGCTAAAACACGGAGTGCAGCCGTTCATGCCATGATGTAATCATCCCATCAGTTGCTGGAAACAAGGAATGGGCAGAAAAAATCTCAAGGAAGAAGAAAATAGAACAATGATGCTCCATTCTCCGGTTGTTTCAAGCCCGACATGGCGGAAAGGGGTGGGCCGTGATGCTCCATAAGCTCCGCCAATGCTGATCGGCTTGGACGAGGCGCCGCGATTCCCGTCAGTTGCAATCAATTGTTTCCCTGCAGCGCCACAGCCGCGCACGCCCTCTTTGTATGCCGACCGGAAGCCCGGTGATGAGCGTTGAATATGTACCTACTCGTATTGCCATGGGAGGCTGAAGTGGCCAGTTGCCAATCTTGGTATCTGGATTGCTAAAACCCGAGAGCTATGTCCGGAGTCTATTTGGTGTATTGGAACTTTGGAATGCATATTATGCTGCATACGGTAGCATCGAAGGATTCCTTTTCGTACTCGTACATGCGCTGTATTATCTGGCATTGAATAAATAGATGGGATGATCCTGGCTCTGGCTCCTTGAACAGACTGGACTGAAGCATGCACGCATACGTATCTTCTTCGCTTATACACGGGCAGTCAGTGATAGGGTAGCACTCTCTCGGCCAACATTTGTAAAGCCAACCAACCATGCCATCTACATGTAGCCCGTACATACCTAGTATAAGGATGAATGAACTAGGCAAGCAATGTATTGTGATGAATGATTCCACAAAGTGGTGAGGAGGAAGACGCCATTTGCGCCAAGAATATTGATAGAGTTCGTTGAGGTGTCAATTAAGGTTAAGTGGACACTCTTCCTCATTAGGCCCAGCCAACCATCAATCGATCCAACATGAGCATCAACTGCTATGAAGCCATCCACGGGCTTGACATGATGGTTCTGAATAATTAACTGTCATGAATCAATAGGTAGATGCTTCAAATGCTTCACGACTGGATCAGTCGCTGTTATCCCAATAGAGAGCGTCAGATTCTAGGCAACATGTCTCTCGCTATTCTATTGGTGATATTCGGGAGGGGTCATCTCTCATCCGTTCGTGGTCGCCATTTTGGGTTACCGTGCACGCTTGGCATTGACTTTTGACCTCCATTGACGTGTCTCTTCCGATTGAATCCAAATCCCAATCATCCAGAGTCGACAAAATCACCCAAATCTCCATCATGGCCTGCGGCTCTAGCTGCTGTGAACCGCCCTCCAAGGCACCGCCAGAGCAAGATTGTTGCTCTGCCCAGCTTCCAGAGCAAGAGGGTTCCTGCTGCGCTGCCGATGTGCCAGATACCAGCCTTGAGAAGCCTGAAATCGCTGATACTGAATGCAACAAATCGATTCAGTCAGACGACAAGCAATGCCAGGATTCATGCTGTGGTGGTTCGGTAGAAGAGCCACAGACTGACAAGACGTGCGAGAACAAGGCTCAAGAAGTCGACTCCGAGGATGACTGTTGCGCTCCGCAAATCTCCCAGTCGAGTTGCAGCAAGGGTTGCTGCTCCAAGGAAGACAACCCATGTCCCGATATCATCAAAGCACCATCCTGCTGCGAGGGCAAAATCTCTCCATGCTGTGACCAAACCTGTCTGGATCGCCTTGCGCTGCGGGAGTGCAAAGGCCCCGAGTCTGGTAAGCAACCCGATTGCTCGACAAACCCCCATGCATGGGTAAATCTAACCTTGTCAACTCGCAGGTCCAAGCAATGGCAAGCCGACCTCCAACTGCGGTCGAGGCAAAAACGGCAAGCCATGTGATGGCCACTCTCGCAAGATTCGGGACATGTACAGGGGGAAACTTGAGGCTCTTGGATGCATCTGCCGTGCCCTCATCGCCCTTGGACAAGAGACGTGCTGTAATCTTCAAGGCCGCCCAACCTCGGGGAGTGTGCGGCGCCGTTCAAGAGAGACGTTGTCGCTCCGTTCACGCAAGTCTATAGACTCCTGCTGTGCCGCTGATAAAGCGGGCGGAAACTGCTGCTCCACAAAGAAGTCAGTCATCTTGAATGAGAAACGTCTGGATAATGGCAAAGATCCAGCTGGGCTAAAGGCCCCGAGCGTGGCGGAATCTTGTGCCGACTCTTGCTGCGCTGAAACGCGACCAAGCCGGCCCGCTAAGAGACCGACAGAAATCTTTACCAGCATCGCCCAAGATGCCGATGTTGAAAAGAGCCTGTCTTCCAGCGTTGAGAAAGAACATGTAATCTTGAGCATTTCGGGCATGACTTGCACTGGATGCGAGACAAAGCTGATGCGAAGTCTCGGTGCCCTCCCGTCCGTCAAGAACTTAAAGACCAGTTTGGTGCTTGCTCGCGCCGAGTTTGACCTAGTTGGCACTCTTTCTGCGGCTGAGGTGACGAAGCACCTTGAAAGAACTACAGAGTTCAAATGTGAAAGAATTACGAACCAAGGCTCCAACCTCGATATCATTGTTTGCGGCGGCGATGCAGCTGCGTTTGTCAACCAGCCTTGGCCAGACGGGGTTACTCAAGTCAAAGTCGTTGATGACAAGACCGTCAATGTTAGTTTCAATGCCGACGTTATCGGTGCAAGAGACTTGATTGAACGTGGCTGGGGTGACGTTCCAATCCAGCTCGCGACGGCTGGCGGCGATCCAACACTCGAGGCCGGCAATAGACACGTTCGTCATATCGGTTACATGACACTGCTCTCTGCCTGCCTTACTGTTCCTGTTCTGGTCATGGCCTGGGCTCCGCTGCCCGACCACGATCTGGAATACAGCTCGGCATCCTTGGCCTTGGCAACGCTCGTCCAATTCATAGTCGCTGGTCCATTCTATCCAAAGGCCCTCAAAGCGCTCGTCTTCTCGAGGGTAATTGAAATGGACCTTCTCATTGTTCTCAGCACTAGTGCAGCTTACATCTTTTCGGTTGTCTCGTTTGGTTGCTTGGCTTCGGGAAAGCCCCTGTCGACTGGTCAGTTCTTCGAGACCAGCACTCTACTAGTGACCCTCATCATGGTAGGCCGCTGGGTAGCTGCCATGGCTCGCCAAAAGGCCGTGGAATCCATCTCGATTCGATCTCTTCAGAATACCACAGCCCTCATTGCAACTGATGAAGGCGAAATGGAGATTGATGCTCGTCTCCTCCAGTATGGAGACGTGTTCAAGGTCGCTCCCGACTCGAGGATTCCAACCGATGGCACGGTGATATCTGGCAATTCTGAAGTGGACGAATCCATGATGACTGGAGAGTCAATGCCGGTCGTGAAGCACAGTAATTCCCCAGTCATTGCCGGATCTCTCAATGGCTCAGGTGCATTATACGTCCGACTGACTCGACTTCCCGGCGACAATACAATCAGTACTATTGCTGGCATGGTGGACGAGGCAAAGCTGTCGAAACCAAGGGTTCAAGCCATAGCTGATCGTGTTGCAAGCTATTTTGTCCCTGTCGTCGTTGCCATCACCATTCTTGTCTTCTGTATCTGGATTGCCGTTGGCATCAAGGTACGCGACTTATCTGGAAGCGAGGCCACGATCCAAGCAATCACCTACGCGATCACTGTTCTGATAGTGTCCTGTCCCTGTGCCATCGGCCTGGCGGTACCTATGGTTGTAGTCATTGCCAGCGGTGTTGCCGCCGAACGGGGCGTTGTTTTTAAATCGGCAGAAAGTCTTGAGGTTGCTTACAAGACGTCACATGTAGTATTCGACAAGACTGGTACCATTACGGAGGGCAAGTTGACAGTGATTGAGGAATGGTATGCCGATGGTGACCAGGCCGCTACAAAGTCTCTCCTCCTTGGTCTTGTTGATGGCATCAAGCATCCAGTGTCTGCTGCAATGGCGTTGCAAATGAAAAGCCAGGATATATCTCCTGCGCCGGTATCAAGTTCAAAAGCTCTGACAGGGAAAGGCGTCGAAGGTATCGCCGAAGGATCTGGATTGGCTCTTCAAGCAGGCAACTCCCGCTGGCTCGGTCTTGAATCCAATCCAGTCGTACAATCAATGCTGTCACATGGATACACGGTGTTCGGCTTCACGATTGGCAGTTCCATCGCGGCTATTTTTGCCCTCCAAGATTCAATTCGACCAGATGCTACCTCTACGATTCAGACTCTTCTCACTCGTGGAATTTCGGTCCACATCATCTCAGGAGACGACGATGGTGCCGTATGTTCTGTTGCAGCACGGTTGAACATAATCGAGGCCAATGTTCGTTCCCGTTGCACTCCCGCTGACAAGCAAGCATACATTCAGGACCTTCTCCAAAGCCCTACCCCTACAGACCAGACCAACAAGGTCGACAAGTCGAAGAAACCCGTCGTCATTTTCTGTGGTGATGGAACCAACGATGCAGTCGCCCTGGCCCAGGCTACTATTGGCGTGCACATGAACGAAGAGGGCACCGACGTCGCCAAATCGGCAGCCGATGTTGTTCTCATGCGCCCCAACCTCGCCGGTATTCTCACTGTCATTGCGGTAAGCCGAAAATCCATGCGCCGAATCGCCTTCAACTTTGGCTGGAGCTTTGTGTACAACTTGTTCGCCATCCTGCTGGCCGCTGGGGCGTTTGTCAATGCGAGAATCCCGCCCCAATACGCCGGCTTGGGCGAGCTCGTCAGTGTATTGCCTGTTATTGCAGCGGCTACGCTTTTGAGATGGTCTACTATCTAACCGCTTGTGATGAAGGGGTGTCTTTTGTGGTGCGGGTGTTGGCATCGGCGTAGTGCCTTTCTACAGTATTGCGTTAAGGGGCGACTTCATGCGCCTGCGCACTCTGTCATTTTCTTTCTTTACCCGCTACTTTTACTCTATGCGTTTGGTTTCAAGATGCAAATGAGCTCACATCTTTGCACCATGATCTAAATGCGTAGATGAAGTACGGTGTAAGGGTATGGATCCAACATCCTACCCAATTATGAAGTGTTTTCTTCTTTTTTTGCTATATTTAATAGGTTTATATACTTGAATCATTTGTGAATAACATGTATCAGCTACTGCTAGTTTTAGTATTAGCCAAGGGTATCTATCATATGCTTATTCCTCCTCCTCCTTATCAATCTTCGTCAATAGGAGAATCTGATTCCTCGCTTGGTAGATTCTCGTTCAATTGGATCAGCAGATCCTTTAGTTTCTGACGATTGTGTTTCCATGTTGCGAAATCTTCCACCTCTTGGTCTCGTATAGACGGCGTCACTTGATTGCCTTGATCGTCTTTAAGATAGTCCGGAATCTCTTCATCTTTCAGCCGTTGGTTAGGGGCGCCATAATTCTGCGGCCCATCACCGGTATGCCAACTGAATGGTATGAGATGCTTCTTCTCAATGTGTGCACGAAGTGAGGGTACATTAGGGAACTGGGAAGGGGCTGAGCTTTGCGAGCTTTGCGCGCATTTCCCCCAACAACAAACAAGTGGCGCTTTCCGGCAGTGCACCACAGATACGTGGCGTCGTAACGTATCCAGGTTATGAAGCTCAGCTTTGCAGCCCCTCCACTCGCACAAAAAGGCAGCAAACGAGGTTGGTAGAGACCGGTAGACCTGCCACGGTAGAGGAGATGGCGCTTTTGGCGGTCTGCCGCGGCGCTTTGGGTTACCCAGTGGAATAGGCTTTGGTTTAGATGGCCGGCCGGGTCTTCCTGTTCTCTCTTTGACAGGCTTCGGAGAAGCAGGGCCTCGCAGTGCAGCATAAGACATGCCGGGCTTCCAACCTTTGGGCCGCCCCCGGCCGGCGCTTGGCTGGGAACCCGGCGCTGGTACTGGTGACGAGGCTGGAGCTGGTAATGAAGTTGGAGTTGATGTTGTAGCGGTTTGAAATGAAATTGCTGGCGCTGATGTTCTCATCAACTGTTTGGGAAGAGGTACTGGTGTAGGTGCTGCCACTCGTGTTACTGTTGATACGGCCGCTGGCACAGCTGCAGGTATTGATGTTCTTGACAAGGGTTTTGGTAGAGGCACTGGCGTGCGAATTGAGGTTGTTGTTACTGATGTTGTCGTTGTTGATGTTGTGATGAGCGTCTTGGGGAGAGGCACTGGCGTTTCCTTCTTTGCGCGTGAAGCGAAATTCGGAGTGGCCTGCCGTGACGATGCCGCTGCCGCTGCTGCTCTACCATCGCCGCCATTTTCGATTTCGACGTGAGGCCATGACGATCTATTCAGATGGGCCGGCGACGTCAAAACCACAGCAATTCGCGACTGTCGCGATTCATTCCTTTCGGGAGCCCTGGCCCGAGCAGGAGGCGCCGTGAGCAGCGGGTCGTCGCGATCCTTGCTTGCAGAGCGCACCGATGGCCGTTGCGAGGCGGAGCTGGAGGGCCGTTTGGGGGCCTTTTGGCTGCTCCAGAACTCGACGGGATCCATCGGGAGCTGTTTATCCTCTGCTGGAAAGCTATTCATACTGCTGTGTTGTTGGTGGTGAAGGTTTGAAGGAATAGAACAACAACAGCGAGCAGTGACATCGATCACTATAATAAATAGTATAATAAATGATAAATACTTTCAAGTTTGGAAATTAAATTATTTTAAAAACTATTATATTATATTTTATTGACCTTTAGAATTTATTAAATTATTATTGAATAATAATTATTATATAAAAATAAATAAAAATAATACATTTTAATTTTAATTATTAATTTATTTCAATTTTTAATGAAATAACAATAATAATAATACATAGTAATAAATTATTGATTCTCATAATGCTAATCCAAAAGAAGTAATATAAAATATATAAAAGTTAGCTAGCACACGCTAAATCACACATGTTTAGTTGCGTCTCTGGAACCTTTTAGCTACTCTTTCTGCCTGGATCTGATCTTGGGTTTCAGTATCCCATGTTTTAGACTGATGCTTTCTAGTCTGTTTAAGGCGCTTTATTCTTTTCTTTGTTCCTCTACTTGGGGGCTTTATTTTTTGGGGAACGTTAGAGAGTGCAATAGTTTCTAGGACCTCTAATTTGCGCTGCATTGCATACCTAATTGAGGGTCGTTCTATTTGTGAAGCTCTTTGCCCCTAGTAATAGCAGACATCGTAGAGTAAAGTGCTGCAATACTCGTAATTCATTCGAGATCGCATGGCCGACAAGAACAATGTTTCTTATTCGTAAGATCAAGGACTCCGGCTGAGAGATTAGGCCGGTTATCGATGTCTTCAACGTCACACCGAACAAAAACTTAGCTGCTGCAGTTGTATAATAGCACCGGGATCCAGTGGCAAAATTATGCGTTGAGATTATAGCCTCTAGCGGAAGAGAAGGTATAGGAGACAGGTCTCGAGTATCAAGCATTGCGACTCCAAGCTGACTTTGCAGACCTGAACTATCCTCTTCAGATTAAATGAGACCGCTTGCGTTTTCGATATCAATCAAAACGATGACTACATCAGGACTATCGCTAAGCGTTGGTTGCTCCGTAGCAAGCCCAAGGTAATCCCGAAGGCGACGCAGACCATCTGGTGCTGGTGCGACGGTAGATTGGGACGACATTATTTGGCGCTCTCGCCACCAATCTCGCCACCAATATGTTACTTTTACGAATGCCAAAATAACTATCGGTCCCTCGAGGCAGAATCTCAACCAGTCCCGCGCGGCAGCCAGGTAGGAAGTCACCAAAATGACTCGTCGCTCAGGCAAAGACAAACTCCAGGTTGAGAGAGCTCTGCAGCGGGATATCGAGCATCGAGGCCGTTGTGGATGATGAGGCGACGTGACGCAGACTGTGGTACTCACAAGGAGGCTCGCCTGGGATAATGCAGGCCGAATTCCAACTTCGACAAATATCACAGGGACGGTTTCTTTGGCTCTCAAGAGTCCCAAATTCCCCTTTGTATGACTGTATCTGATATTAGTGGTAAGGAATCTGATCGTTGGATAGCTCTACGGAGTCTTGTTGCGTAAGAAGAACGAGCGAGATTGACTTCATCAGTCCGCATTTCTGCGGCCGGATCCAACCATCAAGGGACGCCTTTGACCACTCGGCCGAGCTGCCTTTGTTAAGAATTGACTCTCAAATTAAAGCCTACCTGTATATACTAATGTCCCAATTATGTGCTTAAGTAACCCGTTGACTACCACTGTGTTCGCCGATGCATTATCAGGCCAATCAGCTTGAAAATGAAAGCAGCAAAACACTGAATCCTCAGTGCGATGCCCCTTTTTTCCAACCCATATGCAAGCTGCTGAAGACCAAACTTCCCCCACAGCTCTCTGCTCTGCGTGTCAGTATATATACCTACATGTACATAATCAGTCACAAAGTTCATACTTGACATCATGTAGAAAACTTACTTCTGAATTCGGAGCGGGGGCTCGGCCTTGTAACTCGGAAGCAAAGCCATCGACCGGTCATGGGTAATTCCGAGACTGGCTTTTAAGAAGCCAACTGAAAACCCTAATTTTTTTTCTCTTCTCTTTCTAAGCTCTGGCGAATGACACGAGTAGGCTTATATTATCCCTCAGCAGGATGACTCTCTTCACTGAAGAGCAGTTCCAAGGCTAGGTGTGTTGCTTCTGCATTGCATTTATCCTCAATGGAACTGTGGGGGATGATCTCAGGGATCTACGAGAAGCTCCCCAATGATGAGGATCCCCTCCAAACGCGACGAAGATCCTCGCAGGATCTGATGACGGCCCTTGGGAGCCAGCGTACTGGAGAGTCGCTCTGAGGCGGATTGTTACTCGTTGAATAGGCACTCAAGTGGAGGTTGGATGACCACAAAATGAATAAGTGCACATGTACATTCAGCAATATGAGCACCTAATCAGCTCATCAAGTGGTCCGTTTGTAGGGGAATGCCGGTTTAGCCAGCGCCCGGATTTTGCAATATAACTATAGTGGCGGTCACTAGCGAATTATAAATAGAGTAACAGTTATTAGGGAAATGTAGATGTAGTAGTAAATATTGGGGAAAATATAGCTATAGTGGCAATTAGGTACTCAAAGAATAGGCGTAAAATTTAACGCGTGGTTGTTCGAATTTTTCTCGATCTCGGGTTTTCTGTCCTCCGCTTGGCACTGCATAGGCAAATGCGTCAAGATGGCATTTGGTTGTGACAGTATGAAGGGCCATTGACTCATCCAAGCGTCAGTGAAGACGTTGACCAGAAAAACAACAAAAGCTATTGCCAAATACGCAGATCGTTGGGAAGAAAATGGCAAAGATTGATGGAAAAGAGGACGAAGAAGATCGGAGATGCAGCTCTGATGGTTTCTCTCTCTGCATCTCCAGCTGCAACTTCCTGTCGCGGTTCGTCTGTGGTCGGTCTAGACGCAGGAGCGGCTGGAGTCGCATGATACAGATGAGTGTCAACCCGCTATTTCTACCTTACAGATTTATGTTTTGACGAATATCTCAACAGGAGCTGTGATATCAACTTCCATGATAGCGTATAGTATTCGGATTTGGACGGCAGTGACTAACGATGACTACAGATGGGATTTCCTGCTGCCGGTGAACCGATTCTGGGTGAGTTGGGAGGGGAAAGGGCTATTTTACTGTTACAAAATATGTCCAACAAATCCGGGAAGGTGTTTTTGTGGATTTGATATCGAAGAGCTCAATGAAAACGAAGGAACGTGGATCTTGGCACGAGTGATTATTAGAACCATAGAAGCAGCGCACAGTTTTCGTTAGGATGCCTACATTATGTCTTTTTTCGAGCGACTAGGACGATCAAGTGGACAGAATATTGTATCCATGAAATCATTAACTCATTCTCCTTCATTATTTGCATTGATGTTAACGCGATAACCTCTTCTGATGAAACGAAACACCATATCTAGGCTCAAGAGAATATGTAGAGAAAGTCGATCGTGGAATCATGAGAGTTAGCATTTCCGATGCGTGTATACATGTATGCAAGCCTGAAAAACATTTCAACACCTAATGTTCTAAAAACACTATCGGGCCTTTATTCGTGTCTTTACGCAACTAAATGGAGAGCCAATCTCAATCCTCGGATGATAATCTGTCTTCTGAAGCAGCCTTTCCCAGTTCCAAATCATGATCCATTATATGAATTGCTTTTCCATGAGGGAAGCATTTAAAACAAGAGATCAAATTGCTCACACTGTCGGCAGAAATATCTTGTACCGCAAATTTTCTAAATTGTATTTCTTTCTGTTAGGGGATTTTGAACATACTTGAAATGAATTTGAGAGAACGTCATATGCTTACCACCTCGCACCCAACACAAGATATCTCATTATGCTTAAGACCTCTTTTCTGAAAAGAGTTCAAAGGTTGTTCCGTGAGCAGCTGTATCACCGCATCTCCAGTGTTGTGAAAGATGGCTATCTCAAGTGGCGTCCAGTTGATCTCATCTCCATCGCCCTTAACCTTTACAGACTTGTCAGCTCCCTTTCCACCGTATTGGCTGTCCTTCTTCATTTGGTCATGTTTGCCGTGAATATGGCCTAGATTGCGGATAATGATGGTGTGATGTGATGGCAGATCTATTTATCGTTGTCTTGCACTTGATGCCGCTGACTGCCCAATTTCTGGCCCTGAAATCTTATGCATATAGAGTCAAAGACCTAACTCGTTAGCAAAGTCCGTGAGTTATCTCCAAATTTAAGTTTTAAGAAGACTTACTGTGCTGCGTATCTTGAAATTGATCTAATTGTATTCTCAGACCTTGGCCGGTGGTTACCTTTGGACATGCACGAGCTTTTATGTAGACCGTATGATCAGCAGTTATTAGTACTTACAAGTGCGTAGGAGTAAGAAAGAAGGTATAGCTTGTATTCATTGTTGAAGCTCTGTTAGTGAGTGGTTATCTAAGCTATATGAATCAGCTTAAGTCAGATCCCACGATTAGTCGTTTACTCGAGTCACTTGTTGATGACGATGCCTAGGCTCACGGTGCATCACATTAGCAATCCAACAAAGGTGCGCTGTATGAGCCATCGTTCTTCAATTGGAATAGTTATTACGCATGGGCGGATGGCGTGAGCTTCTTCTCAATTGTACTCAACAAAATAGCAAAAAAACAGTTCACCCTCTTAGGACCGAATACCTGACATTATCCCTGCTAAGTAATATGGCATCAACAACAAAAGTAAAAACTAATTGATCTGAGGCCAATACTCACAAATTGACAAAAATTAATAATGGAGAGTTAAAAGTAGCAGCGGTAGAATGCAGACGGGTTTTCCGCTTCCTACACCAGGTCGGAATGTTTAGGACGGAGTTCCGTATACAAAGTCCCGACACCTGGTGCGGCAAGTTCCGTCCTTTGAGCTCTGGCCCACCATAGGCTTAGAAAGCAGACAAGAACAGCAACGATACAACCCGAGATGTATGGAATCATGTTTTGAAAGATTCCATTTAGCAGGTTGTGCTTATTGAGCAAATCGTTGTTGACGAGTTGTGATGGCTTCAAACAGCTGGTTCCGTGGTGTCAATGCACCCATGTTAATCTTGTGGAAAGACTCTCCCTATTGCTTCTTCGCAAGTATAAAGACCAGCGGAAACCATGAGTCAATTCAAATATACATCCTCCATCAATCTCATCATACTTCTAGTAAACTAAAAGCATTAAATCACTCCTAAAAATATTTCAACATGTCTCCTAGAATTCTCTTCGTTCTCACTAGCGCTGCTAAGATGAACAATGGCGCACCCACTGGGTGGTACTTGGTTAGTTCCCTAAACCTCGCCCCTTGAGTTTTGGAAATAGTCACTTACAACATGAAATCTCAGCCTGAGTTTGCTCGGCCCTACTTCCACTTGATTGGTCCGGACGAGGCAAACCCCAGGGCTGAAATCGTCGTGGCTTCCCCTGCCGGTGGTCTGGCTCCCATTGACGAAGTGTCAGTGAAGAACTTCAAGGACGATGCTTCAGTCAAGTTCTATGAAACCAAGAAGCATCTTTGGGAGCAAACCGTGGCCCTCAAGGATCTTCAGGGAAAGGCATCTGAGTTTGATGCAATTTTCTACCCTGGTGGCCACGGCCCTATGTTCGACCTTGTTAATGACAAGGACTCCATCAAGCTGATTGAGGACTTTTATAATGCTGGCAAAATCGTTGCGGCCGTCTGCCATGGCCCCATCGTTTTTGTGAATGCCGTTGTCGACGGAAAGCCGCTCCTTAGTGGCCGCACGGCTACTGGCTTCAGCAACGCAGAAGAAGATGCTATCAAGCTGACCGAGTTCATGCCTGCTCTGTTGGAAGACGAGATCAAGCGCGTGGGTGGCAAATATGTCAAAGCAGATGACCTTTGGAAGGAGCACGTCGTCGTTGATGGGCGCATCATCACTGGCCAGAACCCCAACTCTGCTCTGGGTGTTGGCGCTGCGATTGCTAAGGCACTTGGTATGTTTGACAATTTTTGACGTTTTCTGTAGATGGTCTGACAATGTGACTTTCATAGGTCTTGACTCCGCCTAAGGGGTAGATCTAGATACTCCCAACATCACCCTTGAGTTCTGAACGGTTGCTGAAAAGAGTGCGGCGAGCCATCTGTCGATTGGTGTGTATGGTATTAGCAGTACCGTGGCAAGAACTAACGACATGATGCTTCCGGCAAGGGCCATTCTAGTCAAAGGTGGCGATTAGGAGCAAATTAGAGCAGAACAATTACGGGATTTCTCATGTGCTTAGAGAGATTAACAGACAATATACAATCTATATACGCGATAATTATCTCAACTAATATCTAGTCATCAAAGAGAGCATTAGCAGTAGCAGCAGCCTTCTGGAAAGTCGCAGAAGTCAAATGCTCAACAACACTGGCACGAGGTCGGAAGATCCTGCTGTTAAATTCTAGATATCTAATTAGTAAGTGTATTACATCAGATAGTTTGTACACTTACCTCCAGTAATACCATTCGTATCTTCCTGGTGTAAGAGGCTACGGCAATGGTCGGACCAGGCAGCCAGCTTAATGCGAGAAACCTATACCAAACATATAAATCAGTCTGACATTCTCTCAATAAAAATTTGGACTGACCTTGAAGTACGGCTGATCAACATCTGGAAATCGAAGCACACCAATGTCAATTAATGTTTGCTCATAATATCCGTATTCAGCAAAGAACGTCTCGAAGTTATTAAATATGGCACCGATCTAAGCAACAATCTTTGCTAATTCTTCGACATCAATAAATCCCAGAGAATGACTGGAACTGAAGCAAACCTTCTATTCAAAGATAGCAGACATTTGTTTCTATAGCTCGTAATTTGCCCAATAAAATTAGTTTTGCTATACGAGCATATGTGAGTTTTTGAAGCGGGAGTTCGGGATGCTGCAGGGCTCTTCTTTCTTGTAAGTAGTTTAAAGTCTTTTGTTATTTGACATTCAAGTGTCTAATTTTGTGTTCGAGAAAAAGTTCTCTCAAGATTATTTACATAGACACGCTAACACAGATGTTCAACGTATCGGAGCATGCAATGGCAACTGAAGGCGGCCTCCTATACGACCAAGTCGGCTCTATAGGCATTGCGAGTAGTCTATATTCCTGCTGTTAGAATTTGAAACATGCTTTGCAGCAAACTGGTAATGGAAATACTAACAATCGTTGCTATACTGGCAGGTTGTGCCTGCTGTGCAAATCTTGCAGCCGGTGTATCCGTTACCGCCACACTGGCCCCAATGGGTTTGAGTGCAGCCTGCGGCACTCGAGGTAGTTGTCCTGCTTGAAGTGGAAGTTCTCAGAGTCGTGCTGGGAGGAGGCGTGGTGGAGGTTCTCAGGGATGTGCTGGGAGGAGGTGTGCCGCCGGATGAGCCAGTAGTTGAGCCAATATCTCCCCATCGGATGTTGGAGAAGATGACATGAGTGCCCGGGTTGTTGGCGACAATGGTGGACGGGTTACCCTCCGTGCTGCTGCAGGGACCGGCATTGCCGCTATCCAACCAGTTCATGTTTCCGCCATTATCGTTCCAGATGCTGAATACCAATACCATGCCGTTTGCCAGAGCCTTGCCCATGGTTGTGAGCCCACCGTAGGCTGAAGCAGACGAACAAGATGAAATAGTGTCACCGCCAGATTGAGCACTCGGGACGTCAACGCCATTCTGTCTATACTTGCGTGTAATGCTCACAAGGTTACCGGAAGGCAAACCATTGTCCGTGTTGAACTGTGTAATGATGGTGAATACCTTGGAGGTATCAAGTGTAAACCCAGGGCCCCAGTAGCTAGACGAAGTATTGATGTCAGCTATACTCGGGCTTACCAGCGCCAGCGTGGCCAAAAAGGAAGTAGGAAAGAATAAACTCACCGTTGGAATCCGTTTGCGTAGGGGTTGAAGCCGCAACCGCTAGCATCGCAAGCCGTGGCCGTGCAGGAGTGAGGAGTGAATGCATTGGCCCTTGAGTTGGCCTCAAGGATATCCATCTCGTTGCAGCAGTAGCCTGAATGGTTAGTGTTGAGGGTGCCATTCTTCCAGGTCTGGACGGGGCACTGAGCATCGCAATAACCGCTTCCATAGTTGGCGCCGGCTGTGTTGTACTGATTGGCACCGCCATTCGCGGCCATTTCGGAGAGGTAAAGGGCGCCATTCTCTCCACAGGGCAGAGTTGAGAGGTCGACATCGAAGCTCAGCTCCTGACCGTTCAACTGAAGCAACTCATAGTCTCCATCAGATCCAAGGAGATAGAGTCGAGGAGAGACGCTGCTATATCCGCCAGTACTGCTGGGCATGTACTGGTTCATGGTGAGAGAATCACCCGAGACCTGGACACCAGAGGCAGCGTAGTCGACGCCCTCGATGAAGCAATTGGCACCACAAGTCGCTTCATCAGGGCAAAGAGTGCTGTTTACTCCGCCATTAACGGTGCACGAGTTGAAGTTCTTATCGTGCATCCAGCGGTAGTTCCAGTCAAGGACGACGGATGTGTCCTGAGCCACACATCCTCCAGACTTTGTGCACTTGTAGGTCGTTAACTTGGGATGGACCTCGGGAGTGCTGGTTCCAGGTTGCTGACCAGCAACAATCTGGGCAATAAATGCAACAAGGATGGACGTAACTAGTGGGAAGGGACCAGAGAGAGCCATTTTGGAACTATATGGGCCAAGAAGAGGGATTTTGGCAAGACCTGATAGGAATGATTCCACGACAACGATACGAAACTGCGGTCCCTTTTAAGATGTTTTCTACACAGCACCGGCGATTCTGGACGACAAACCACGTTGCATCTGTTCTAGTCCAAAAGGCTGCTAATTTCTAGTGTCTTCATGCTGTTAGGCTATGAGAAGTAGTAATTACCCCCAAGACCCTATAGGTTGGCTAGAAGGCATCTCTGCAGTTTTGCCGTTTTCTGCAGTCCTAATGCTACCGTTGTATAGAGGTTATATACAAATAATATGCTTGGGTCATTAAACTGTAACAGCTAGTTTGATAAAAGAGGCTATACAGAACACTTGGATCAAAATGGGATCAAAATGCTACCGTTGTATAGTTCTGCTAGCACTATGAAGATAAAGAGATTAAAGAGGGGCCTGCATTTCTTCCATCTATTGCCAAGAGCCATTTAGATTGACTCAGACCTTTTGCTTACATCTATTGTAACCTATGTTACCTTTAGCAATCTCGGCAAAACTCATATTGGCGATGGTCGAGTGACGGGTAAAAGGAAAGGCAAAAGGAAAAAGAAACGACAAGGGGCTCGTACATTTTTACTAGGCTTATTATATAAGATGATTTAGGCTGATTGGCTAGATTCTACATGCGGTTGCCAAGTAAGGAGTTTCTCAGATCGAAACAGATTTTAGCCAACGCCTCTTACACCAAATACCATCTCTCATAAGGCCTGCCGCATATCATCATGGTAGCAGCGATCACAGTGCGACCCGAAACAATGGATTCAAGCGCAACGGATCCTATTGATCACCAAGCACAGCCAACTGAAACTTATAACGATACAATCGAATAAATATATATATATATATATTTCGTCCACCGGATGCTCCTTTGTCGATGACAGACAGCTGGCCAAGCCGGCCATTCATCGTTGTGGCTGACCGGCCCCATCGATCCAACCTGCATGTACTTAGCCAGACTAATCTATGCAGCCGGATTCTCCAATCATACACTTATATCTAAACTATATTGAGAAAGTGCACCTATCCGAATATATACAGTCATCCTAACTTGAGTCACTACGAGGGATCCGGGAAGGATCGAAAATGACACGTATAACCTCACTTACCACAAACCATATAGCCAGGTATCTGAAACGCCTGGTACCAAGGTCATAAGACAGAATACTGATTACTAACGGCAAAACGGACAACAAATATAACAGCCTTTGTTTATTACCTGTCGTTGACTTGCCTATTGATCGCACAGGGATCTACTGCTTCGCGATGCTTGTTCGTAGTAACCATCGCACGCACCGTCAATTCCTCATAAGACACTCCATCAAGCTGTTTCTTCAACATTCTCTTTACAGTGTATTCAAACTTGACGCAAACTTCCCCATATCTATCAAATATTCGGTGACTTTAGAATGCGTGCGCAAGACAATACAGAGACTATGATGTGTATCCCGACCGATCTCCTGCTACATTCTCAAGAAGAATTGCAAAGTAGGGCAAAGCGTTTCCTCCTTTACATGCAACGAGTGAAGTGCTCCTGCTACTCTTCCTTGAAGATCTATATGGTAGAGTTCGCACAATGACGTTAATGCTCGTAACTACTCATCTCCAGGTTGGTCACTCAGCCAATGCGCATCCTTGCCATTCTCACTGACTACAAGGAGCACCTAGAAGAATAGACGTTATTTCACTGTAGTAAAAAAAAGCTAAATCCTGGATCTACTGTTAAAAAAAGTCAACGATTCTAAGCAATATTTTGCTTCGTTATACGATTGTCGTTGTGCGTATCATTGAGACTCGGCCTCACATGAGCTTAGTTCTTCGTAATCTTAAATCTAGAAATGGTCCTCGTAAATGTCACATTGGATTCGCCTCATTTGTTTAATGCCCAGAATATCTGTTCGAGCTGCGTTTGATAGCCAAGTGAATATGACGGCTCATGTCGCCGATGTGGCTGCAACTAGGCTGCAATGTGCCCAAATCCTTCACATTTCAGCCTAACGAGCCGAAAGCTGTAGTAAAATCTGCCTTACGTTCCCTTTTCTCCAGATATCGTGTTCAGCCACTTTCCTTTCCTACAATCCCATTCTTTCTTCATCTATGAGAGGCACGAAGCATTTGGTATAACTTAATAAGTCTTGGCCACCAGACTCTTAGTAAACGTCTTGATTGACGCGCGAGCTGAATCGAGAGCCTCACGTCTTCCATCACCCTAATGACTTAGCCAGCAATCATGTCAAACCCTAACGACTACACAGTTGGCTGGATCTGTGCTATAAGCACGGAGTACGTTGCCGCGCAAGCTTTTCTTGACGAAAAGCACGAAGGGCCCGAATACGTGTCTCCTAACGATAATAACGATTACACCCTAGGCAAGATTGGAAAACATAATGTTGTCACGGCCGTTTTACCTGGTGGAGAATATGGCATAGCTTCTGCTGCAATTGTAGCAAGAGATATGCTACATAGCTTCCCGAATGTCAGGATCGGCCTGATGGTTGGCATCGGCGGCGGTGCACCAAGCCAAAAGCACGATATCCGTCTCGGCGACATTATAGTCAGTGTGCCGCGAGACGGGAAGGGCGGCGTTTTCCAATATGACTTTGGCAAGACAATACAAAACCAGAGCTTTTGCACAACGGGGTTCTTAAGCCAGCCACCAACGGTGCTGTTGACGGCTATAAATGGACTTCAGGCGCAGTATGAGATTGATGGCCATCAACTTGAAGAGGCCATTAATAACGTGCTCGAGAAGAAACCGAGATTAGTTAAGAAGTACAAGCGCCCGGAAACAATTACAGACAGACTTTTCAGATCTGAAGTCACTCACGATTCTAGCTGTGCCACGGACTGTGCTTACGATCCATTAAACTTGGTGTTTCGCTCTGAGCGGGGTATCGAGGAGGACTATCTAGCAATTCACTACGGCCTAATAGCTTCTGCAAACCAGTTGATGAAAGACGCACTAGTTCGAGATCGAATTGCGGCAGAAATGGATGTTTTGTGTTTTGAAATGGAAGCGGCAGGGTTGATGAACCATTTCCCGTGTCTAGTCATACGGGGCATATGCGATTACTCAGACACGCACAAGAACAAGGAGTGGCAAGGCTATGCAGCTATGGCAGCAGCTGCATATGCCAAAGACCTTTTGTATCGGATCCCTCCCAATAGGGTTGAAACTGAGGAGAAGGTTACAGAGATTCTTTCTCGAGGTTAGTCATTATCAAGTGCCCCTTTGCCGAGTTAGTAGCATATGGTTGATAAATTTGTAGTTCACAACTATGTTGAAAAAGTCGAGGGTAGACTGGACAGAAAGGAAGATGCCGACATTCTTAACTGGCTTACGAATATCGACTACGGCCCTCAACAGAGTGACAATCTGCAGAGGCGGCAACCAGGAACTGGTCAATGGCTTCTGGATTCTACAGAGTACTCTACCTGGTTAAAGACCGACAAGCAGACTTTATTCTGCCCAGGGATTCCAGGAGCAGGGAAGACCATTCTTACATCAATTGTGGTAGACGACCTTTGCAAGAAATACCCTAATGATACCACAATTGGGGTTGCGTACATCTACTGTAACTTCCAGCAGAAAGGCGAACAAACGGCCTACGACATACTTGCAAGTCTGCTTAAACAACTAGCTCAAGGCCAGTCTTCTCTGCCAGGCTGCGTAAAAGACCTTTATAACCAACACCAAGTTAAGAGAACACGACCGCCAATAGACGAAATTTCCGGGGCTCTACAGACGGTGGCAGCGACATTTTCAAGAGTCTTTATTGTCGTCGACGCTCTTGATGAATGCCAAACATCAAGTAAATGCCGATCGACACTCCTTCTGGAAATCTTTAACCTTCAGGCGAAGACGAAAACAAATTTCTTTGCAACCTCACGACGAATCCCAGACATTGAAAGGGCATTCAAGGATTGTCCTTCTCTTGAAATCCTCGCAAGTGACGAGGATGTACAAACATATCTTGATAGTCAAATGTCGGAGCTTCCAGGATGTGTCTTAAAAAGGCTAGATCTACAAGAAGAAATTAAGATCAAAATCGTCAAAGCAATTGACGGAATGTATGTTGCTCCCCTCATCCGTCGCGAAAATGCTAACTATTTGTAGGTTCCTGCTCGCAAAGCTTCATCTTGATTCACTGAGAAGTAAATGGACGCCAAAGGCTATCCGGAGAGCTTTAGAAACCCTCCCCACTGGATCCGAAGTGTATAATGACACGTACGATGCAGCGATGGATCGAATCAAAGGGCAGACGGGCTCGAGAGAGCTTGCAATACAGGTCCTATCTTGGATCACCTGTGCAAGAAGACGGCTGACAATATTAGAACTTCAGCATGCACTTGCTGTAGAAATGGGCAAGTCTGAATTGGACAAGGGCAATCTCCCAGAAATCGAAGATTTGGTCTCTGTGTGTGCGGGACTAGTTACTGTTGATGAAGAGAGTAACATCATCCGCTTAGTCCATTATACAACACAGGAATACTTTGAGCGGACTCAAAGCCATTGGTTCCCGAATGCAAATGCCAGCATCACGAAAATATGCGTTACATATCTATCATTCCGCGTCTTTGACAGTGGATTTTGTCCAACGGACGACAGCTTCGATGAGCGGCTGCGATCGAATCATCTCTATGACTACGCGGCACGCAACTGGGGACCTCATGCTCGCAAGGCTTTGACATTATGCCAGGAAGTCATGGAATTCCTAGATCAGCAGGCAAAGGTAGAAGCGGCGAGCCAAGTACTGATGATGCACCCACGAAGCTCAAATTACAGTCAACGAGTACCAAGGCGTATGACAGCGCTTCACCTAGTGGCATACTTTGGGGTTGAGGCCGCAGCCAGGGCACTCCTCCAAAATGCAGTAGAAACCGATGCCAAGAACACTGATAGTCAGACACCATTGTCCTTGGCGGCAAAGAACGGCCACTCGAAAGTGGTAGAGCTGCTGCTCGAGAATGGTGCTGAGCTAGAATCTGAAGATGATAGGGGTAACACGCCGTTATTATGTGCTATAATAAACGGGCACGAAGCAGTAGTACAACTGCTGCTTGAGAAAGGCGCCAAGATACCGTTCAAGGACAAACAGGGTCGGACGCCGTTGTCTTTGGCGGCAGAGAATGGGCACGAGGCCGTGGTGAAGCTGCTGCTTGAAAAGAATGTTGACGTAAACTCGAGAAACGAATACAGTTGGACACCCTTGTGGATCGCTGCCAAGAAGGGCCACGAGGGAGTTGCGAAGCTACTGCTAGAGTGGAAGGACATTGAGGCAAATTGCTGTGATATAGATGGACATACAGCATTGTCAAAAGCCGCATCAGGTGGACATGAGACAGTGGTGAAGTTGCTGCTAGCGGTGGACAGCATCAATCCAGACTCCAAGGACAATTGTGGGTGGACACCGCTGATGCGGGCTGCGCAAAACGGACACGAGGCAGTGGTGAAGCTGCTGCTTGCACGGAAAGAGGTCAACATAAACTCCAAGGTGGAGGGTGGTGGACTACTTGACTTGGAAAGGGGCAGAGCAACGAATCGCTCTCCATGGAGCAATCAGTCTTCGTGGAGCTATCGTTCTGCAGGAAACTATCATTCTTCAAGAAGCTATCATTCTTTAGGGTAGTCTATGACCCTCTGGAGGACTATCATTCTCTGGGCAATGGTTACTCTCTAGGAAGCCATCACTCGACTCGTTGCATCCCGAAAATATACGTCCAAGGAACCGGCCGGACACCGCTATCATGGGCGGCAAAGAATGGCCATGCGACAGTAGTAAAGCTGCTACTCGAGCAGGGTGCCGAGATAGATTCTAAAGATAATGAGGGTCAGACGCCGCTGTCCTTGGCGGCAGAGAACGGACATGAAATAGTAGCAAGGCTGTTGCTTGAGAAAGGTGCAAAGGCTGAATCTAAGGATAAAAGGGATCGGACGCCGCTATCTTTAGCGACCAAAAACAGGCATAAGACAGTTGTAAAGCTACTGGCCACGAAATTTACTGCAGTTGAATGATGATAAGAGTTGGGTACTGTTGCACTGCCCTGTGGAGGACAGGCAATTAGCTTTAGAGAAGCTGCTGCAAGCCGACCAATATTGATCTACCAACTAGTGCTAGATACCATTTTCTATTTGCGATGTCTTCTAGCAGCTGTAAGAGTCCTTAACACAATGTAATACTTCTCCTAGCCTTGTATTTCGAGAGATGAGTGATTTCTCATAAGTTGTCGCAACAGGCATATTGTGTGAGCTTTATGTGGGAACGGGGCATAAATATAAGGAATGGTAAAGAGATCAGCTCAGAAATCGAAGTGATACACACATAAAGGCAGTTGCGTAATTGCTTTATAGTGATGCTAGACAAATAGGCCGTTTAAAAGAGCTGTATAAGTTGACTGGAGTCGTCGGCAATAGCAACACCATAGAGTTGAACCAGTTTGCTTCAAACAGGCATCCCATCTTCATCCAGATCCGAAACTTTGCCACTCTCACTTTCGACAGCATCATTGAGCTCGTGACTTCCATCTGCCATATTGTCAAAGACTACGTCATAATCGCCGTCCAAAGTTTCACGCATTAATTTTACATATGAACGTCTTGGATATGGTAGGGCAAGTCTTTCGTATTTGGTCGAGCTCCAGGCGCCTCAGCCATACACATTCAAATAACCTGCGCAATCTCTCTTGACACATATTGATCCATTTATCCCGTCGCTTAAAGCACAATTTGCCATCTGGTCTGGACCATTTCCGCCATCAGCGTCCATCAGAACAAACGTCTGAGGCGAAGCTATATTGATGATGCTTCTGCACTTCTGGGGCCCAGTATTCCATTGTCTCCATAGTACATGTGTTTTCGACTCGAAGATTGCTCTTTGTCAGCTGCCAGGCCCTCTCCAAGATCGACGAGCAGTATTTCGACTGAGATCGAGGTGGATGCGTCACGGGGTGTAGGTCGTGTTGTGACCACGATATTATTTGGGTGATGTCTGGTAGAAATCAGTCTCATGTCTTTGGAATGGTTCTTCCATTTTTTATTAGTCAACCCACTACCAGAATCCAAATGTGACTCGGAAAACTTGCAATCCGACAAGGCAGCACGGAGCTTACAGCTTGTATCACCTGAACTGCGCAGGATTGTGCAGCACATTTGCACCAAACTCCATATCTCGAAAGTTGTGATGCTTTCCCAGCTTTGCAGTATTGGTGTTATTTCGACCGCTAGCAGCTGTTCAGATTGCAAAGATTCGCCGCTGATTATTGTACCATTAGGCCACTGGAGACTGGCATCGCCCACTTCTTATTTGATGTTCTCATGGGTATCTTCACGGAGGGCCCCGGACTGACGCGGTTGAGTCAGATCCTTCCAACTTGCCTTATCATCCCGTCAGCTATGAGTCAAAGTATTGCTTGGACGAAATGTATAGCTGAAGCGTGGGAAGCTGGCCATCCTCTGCATTCTTGAACCGAGACTAAAGCTCGTGATTTTCCCGCTGCAGCAAGGCGTAATCTCGAGTGGCTATCGTAGAAACATCTCACATCGCGTTTCCAGAATCTATGTATCACAGGCCAGGCAATGGCTGCGGAATTGCCATGATTTGCGATCAAGTCTTCGCAAAAGCATACCGTGAAAGCGTCTTCTGCCAGTTCTCGCGTCCATGGCCATGAATGTAGTAGCCTGACTTGCGATTCCGGCGACAAATCTGGGAAACCACCGACAAAGTCTTGATATGGAAGGGACTTGGAAAGATCGCGAACGAGTTTATTTTCATCGTCATGCAAACTGGCCTCAATGCCTATAGACATGCTGCTGCTCTTAAATGGTGATAGTGATCAAGTACGTCGGTCGAGGCGTACACATTCGTGTGGGAAATGAATTCGGGTTAGATCAATAATTAGATTGGAAAAAGGGCGAACTGACGTCTGCTACTGGGATTAAGTACAGGATATGCATGGATATGAAAAGTTGTGCTGGCATTTGACGCAAGGGGCTGAAAGATCGATGCGTGATACGCGACTTCAGCCTCAGAGAAACGCGTAGCTACGTGCACGTATATTAAATTAGGCAGCAATAGGGAACGCGAATTCAAATGCCGTCAGCCTATGAATCGTTGGGCATCCTCAGCCTCGCTCTTCCCTTGTCTCTGATCTGCGGGGTAGCCTCATTGTGTTTTGTCCCCTCGGCACTTTTGAATGTGTCACATCACAAGTGAGCCCCAGAACGTCGTGATACCCTAGCTCGAGCTTTCAAGTGGATGTCCTACCACGAAATCCGGCGCTCCGTTCGCAGATATTACAGTTTAACCGCAAAGAAAACCGCCTGAGACGGGTAATTACCCATCGTCCAAGGATGGGGCCCGATCTGGCATTGGCCATCCAAGGTTGTGTGGCGGACAACACGGCTCTACTGGTTGAACTGAGGAAAAAGATCAATGCATCGGGAATATTCAAAGAGAAATGCGAGGCCCTGGGTACCCAAGCAAAAATCTTGGTTCATCTTCTGGACAAGCATAGAGACGCAGTCACCACTCTTAGGAGAGTAGGCCAGATCACGGCATGTCTGAACAGAATCGACGCCTTCGTGTCTGGGATCAAGCAGTGCAAATTCCACGACCAAGACCTCAAGAAATTTTGGACACAAGAGTACCTGTCGCTCACGTGCGATATTTTGACCAACAAATCGGTTTTCTTAGTCGAATCAGTGGTATGACATTTGGCTGTTCCATAGAAGACCTACACTGACAATGAGCAGACTGACATATTATTCCGAGAGGACGTGGTCATTAAACAACTGGGGAGCAGACTGAAGCCTCAGGGATCACTGAAAGAGACTGTGCTTTACCTGCAAGCATCCGTCAAACTTGTCCAAAACAAAAAAACATATTGTTCCTCTTCTGCTTCGGTCGTTGAACTGCTTCCGGAATTTCAGGAAAAGGACTTTACCTTTGCACTCGAGTCCAAAGATGGCCTCATAAAACGCGGCACTGTCAACGGCGGCAGTCGAATTGTGTGCTACAAATTTGAGTTGACCGGGTCGATGCCAGAGCTCTTGAAGATCTACAATAGCATCCAAGCCGGAGCATATGTGCAAAGACTCTTTGGCACAGTCAAAGTCAAAGAAAAGTATTATGTCGTGATGCAGGATCTGGAAGGTGGCATGACACTCGCGTCAGCATGCAAAGATGGCAGCTTACCAGACACCCCGTTGGCTCGCGTATCATTGGCATATGATATCGTAAAGACGATGGCTTGGTACCACAATGTTCAGCTACTACTGAAGCCTATTTCCGATCAAACAATCGCTCTCAAAAAACTCTCCTCTGGGAGGTTGGTTCCGTTCCTCACGAAATTGCAAAACTCAACATACGTAAGTACTAGTGGCTACTAAGGATGGGTTGTGAATCTTTTTCGACAGCAATGAGCTGACCACTGGTTTAAAGTGCGATGTCCGCTACGATGCTCCTGAACATAAAACACTTGGAGAACATACCACATATACGAACATTTGGAGGTGAGCACCAAATGCTTTTTTTGGTATCCCTCCTCTCTAACCAGATACAGTCTCGGCATCGTTATTTGGCAGTGCCTGACAGGTCTGGTTCCATACAACATTTCGACCAAGGTCGTGCCAGGAGATAAGAATTACGCCAAATTGCGCAAAGCCTTGGACAAGGCTACCCCCCCGGGGAATGTAAACGCAAGAGGCCTCTCCTGCTACAAAAGCCTTCGGGACTTGGTAGAGCAATGCTGGAGCAAAAATCCAATGCTCAGACCAACTGCAGCCTCTGCTGCTGATGTCCTGCTTGACTTGCGAGCTCAGCTATCCATGTCCGCACCCAAAGCTCCGGGAGGTGCTGCGAAGGCAAAACAGGCTTCGAAACCGAAGGGCAAGGCCACAGGCAAGAAAGACGAGCCTCGCCAGCCCAATAATAATACGGGTGAAGTCAAAACGAAGAACGCCGATAAAAATGAGGCCGATAAAAGTGACGCTGATAAATTAGAGGCCGATAAAAATGAGGCCGATAAAAATGAGGCCGATAAAAATGAGGCCGATAAATTAGACCACCGAAAGATTGAAGAGGCTATGAATGAGGCTCTTGACGTCGTAGTTCATGCAAGGCAGCTTAACGAGGATAAACAGGCGTTTCAACAGTCAGACAGGCATCTTTCTACAGAGCAATTTCGGTTGTTATCTGACAAAGGTGGAGACCGCAGCCCAGTTGAAAATTTCCTGATTGGAGCGGTCATTTTCTGGAACGTCTGCGATGTTGTTCAGGAAGAAACCGAATCTGCTAGGGTAGTAGGCTTGACTCTCTCAGACGAAGGTAAGTCCAATTCCCCCCCACGTCTTCCGGTCTCTTCTCACATTAAGCCAACTGACGCCTGTCCAGGAATGCGCGCAAACGCCGCAATTGCGTATCTTCAGTCCGCAGCGGAAACGGGGTACGCAGAGGCATATCTGGAACTCTTCAAAGCTCACGCTACTTTGGCTCGGGAATTTCGCTCCAAGCGCTTCTGAGGATAATAAATCTGGAATTGGTATGATGAAATTAAGCTTGCTGATTAAAAGTTAACGGCGTCCCAGAGGTAAAATGTGGCTAGGGAGTCTAAAGCATAGCGGTATAGTTGGCAAGGCGCAACAAGGAGACATGCGGTCAATGGTATTTTTCAAGTTTACTAGTTACATGCCTTGTAATCGATTAATGGTCAATAACTTTCACATCCAGAGGCTCAGAATGGAGGTCGTGACTGATGAAGTCAATGGCCTTGATAAATTTTATTGCCATAAGAACATAGACATGAGACTACTCACCAGTAATTGGAGAGGTGCCACAAACTATGGGGACAAACCCCGTATTCTCGAGTCCCACCGCCCTCCATTCGAGTCTCTCCATATTATATGCATGACCAGACACCTCATCTCATGCACATGGTGACACTCCATCTCAAATTCTTACTCGGGTCCAAAAAAGGCTCCCGCGCCGTGTGGGGCCGCATCAAACCTCGGCTCCGGCCCGGATGAAGCGGAATCCACCCCAACATTAGCTGTGGGGAGCACGAAAAGGGTGACTAATTGGTTATGAATACCAGCTGGCTTTGTTTCATTGAGACTGTACACATACGGAGCGTTTTCATTGCGAGATCTGATGACGCCATTGGAGCTCAAACTGGTCCTATTGCAACCAACCATAGCGAGATGATGAGGAGAGCCGCAGGATCATATGCCGGGGCTGTCAATCAAGCGAATTAGTGATCACACCACTTCACAAGAAGCAGGAAACCCAAATTCAATACCCCAAAATGTATCCGTAGAGTAAGATGAAAGCGGAAAAAGAAGAAACAAAAGATTCCAGATGAGCCAAAGACGCCCCCGCACCAACCCACCCATCATCACCATCTTTCCTAATCCAGCCCCCCTCCTTATCCACATGCCTGCATCTAGGCATACTTGCTTTATAAGCCAAAATGGCACAATCATCAATGTCCCCCTCCCATCCGGGACAAACCGCAGTATGCGGAATTTGGGGGGAGGATTTATCAGCGTTTCTTGTTGTTTCGTCTATGGCGGTTGTGATACCATTCAAGCGACTGTCTTGCGCAATTCGTCAATCTAGCATCGTCATTTCTATATAAACACTCTCCTATCTCACTCAACCGTTTCACTTATACCACTTCAACTCCCTTCTCATTAAACCCCACTCAATCTCCTCTTCCTCCCAAAAAAGAAGAAGAAAAAAACACATCATGGCTCCCCCCTTCTTCGCCATCGTCTCCGGCGTCGGCTCCGGCACAGGCGCCTCCGTCGCCCGCCGCTTCGCCCAGTCCTACGCCGTCGTCCTCCTCTCCCGCAAACCCTCCAGCTACGAGTCCATCGTCGCCGACATCAAGGCCGCCGGCGGCACCGCAATCGGCATCACCGCCGACGCCGCCGACCCGGCCGCCGTCGATGCCGCCTTTGTCCAGATCGAAAAGGAACTGCCCGGCTCCAAGCTCGCGGCCGCCGTGTACAACGGCGGCGGCGGCATCTCCCGAAAGCCGTTTTTGGAGCTCAAGCTCGCCGATCTGGACCAGAATCTCGACTCTTCTGCGTACGTCTCTCTCATGAGCTACTTTTTTCAATGCCCAATCCTATTGAAAACACTCGCTGACAAAAACAAAATTACAGCAACGGCCTCTTCTACTTTGCTCAAAAGACTCTCCCTCTTCTCCTCGCAGCCGTTGATTCTTCCCCTCACCCCCCGTCTCTCCTCGTCACCGGTGCAACCGCTTCTCTCCGCGGCTCCGCCCTCTTCAGCACTTTTGCCGCCGGCAAGTTCGCCCAGCGTGCCATCACCCAGTCTCTGGCCCGCGAGTTTGGTCCCAAGGGCATTCATGTCGCTCTGGCTGTCATTGACGGCGGCATCGACACCCCCTGGGGCAAGGATAGAATTGTCAACAATGGTGTAGAGGATGGCAAGATTAGCCCTGATGCTGTAAGTTTTGTGACAAACTCTCTATCTGTTCTTCTACATATGACTAACAAAGAACGTGCAGATTGCCGACAGCTACTGGCACTTACACACACAGCACAGATCATCTTTCACGCAAGAACTAGATATCCGCCCATTCGTGGAGAAATTTTAGATAACTATAGCGTTTGTGATGTCATACAATATAATAAAAGACAAGTACAAAGCCTCTTGACAGGCAATTTCACAAATTGAGAGTGTCAAAAAGAATCATTGGCAATTGATCAAAAGAGCGTTATCCGACACCTCCAACACCAATGTCGTAAACCTGTGTCATGAATCATAGTTTTTCCACACTCAGTTCCATCCATTCAAGGCCGTAAGAATTCCGTTGAAACAAAACCTTAGGAAAATAAGATAATATAGGAGACATTAAGATAATAACAGGTACAGCAACGCGTAGGGGTATTACACCTCCGTTTCGACATCTGGTTTTCGCCCAGCCAGAGATCCCATTCTCTTCACTCTGCGGACGGCAAACTTGGCCTCGTTCTTGGCAAACCGCGCATTTCGCATGGGGAGCCACTGCATCAGCCCGCGTTGCTTGCGGTTCAAGTCCCGGCTCTTCTCCTTGTAGTTTTGTACGCCCTGATGGGGTTCTTACTCCCAGTACTACCGGTGCTCTTCCTCGACGCGCCTGATGCACGGCTGTCCAAAGAATGCTGCTCGTCACTGCCCTCAGACGGGGCCGAGCCATACGTTGGGTCTGTTTCTGTCCTGCGCATTTCCATGGCTCGGTCTCTGTCTTCGGCGTCCTCGTCCTCGTCTTCATCCGTGTCTACTTCGAAATGCTCATGACCATTGGTGTCTGCGCTGGACATGGCCGGACCCATTGAGTTTTGCGGATCCTTGCCAAATGCTCCGGTCCAGTCGGTGCCATCCTTTGCCAACCAGCGGTCTTTTTCTTTCTCGTCAGCCTGTGCGAGCACATCCCGGCCCTGCGTCAGAGACTCGTCATGCAATTTCTGAGTCAATGGAGGGATTTCGGGCTGAACCTCTAGTTCTCGCACACCCTCGGCATAACAAGCCTCCCATGTCTCGATTGTCTCGCGAGAATCGTTGTCAGTGACAAATCTGATATGATCCAGGTCGGTACCAGCTTTGAATCGGCCTCTAAACCGAACCCTTCCGATTTCTTGAATATTTGTGTCAGGGATAGTAGCAAAATTCTCCTGCGTAATGTAGTTCTGCGATAGCCGTTGAGAATTGTCGCATTTGAACAGAGGAATGTCAAATTCCTTGTCCTGGTTATCAACCAGCTCCAATAGCCACAATGCAGCAAACGCATCAGCCCCCCTCTTACCAGTGGGATAGAATTCCATAAAAATTGGAGATTTATATCTATAGCGCACCGGCAGCCGAAGTTTCTTTTCTCCTTCGGGGACACCAATGCTGAACGTCATGCCATCGCTTTCACGAACAGACTGATCTCTCTTTACGTTGGCTGAAGAGCCTCCAGTGCGCAGTCGGATCCGAACCTTGCTTGCCGGCCTATAGTTTGAGACCTTGATTGTGTCGGAGAGAAATTCAAAAGTTCCAATTTCCCAACCCAGCTGCGGAGGTGGCAGCCTGAGCTCCACGGAGCGGAACAGAAGAGAGATGCGCAGACGGCCGAAGCCGATGCCACCATCGAGAGGGTACCACCGTGTCACCTCGCTACTAGTCTGCATGATATCTGACAGCTTGAGGGGAACAACTCCGATGATTGGATCGTGCTCTCTATTGCGGGAGTCTCGAACCGCAACGGTAACAATGCAAGAGCGCCAATCGCGAACAAACTTTTCGGTGCCAGCATTGAAGATCGGCTGCGATGACACCACCTTGGTTCGCGTCTTGTACACCAAATCATCATTGACGAGGATGGTGCAGTATGAGCTCGGTAGTCTCTTGCTTGTCTCTTCCTTGACCTCGCCAGCTTCCGGTCTTGCGGGCTCGTACTCTTTGCCCCTGCGGTTCCCCTGGGAGCCCTTGACATTGGCTAGCTCTAGGCCGACAATCTGGTGGACCACAATGCTGAGGATTCCGGACGGCCAAAGGGGGTCAGGGGGGGTATGGACTACAGCGTCCTCTTCTGCATTCTGGATCGTACCCCAGTCCTCTTGGAACTCGGGTTTGTCGCCTAATTCTTTAACCACATTGGGGTTGTGGCCATCAGTTCGCAAGGCTTTGCGGAATTGCGTCTTTCCGAAAAACCCAACTTCCCAGTGGAGTTCGCCGGGCATAACGGTCTCGGCTTTGAGACCACTCAGCGTCGAGACGTGCTGAAACATCTGCCCTGGGTGTTGGATGAGCTCTTGAATGCTTAGCTCAATCTTGCCCACCTCGTCATCCGCAGAAGATCGATCACTATCCCAGAGCTCCACAGATAGCTGCTCGTCAGCCTTAATGAGGTCGCTGGTAACCAGCAGTCCGCAACTCTCTTCGAAGACGGGGTTCAAGTTATCCTGGATGACACGGGTACAAAACATGGGCTTTCCAAACTTGCTCCAGCTAATGGTAATGTAGGGATCGGAGCCGCCGCCTTTGCTGCCACGCTGATCCTGTTTACTAAGGCCAGTAGCTTTGTGGATTCTCACAAAGAGAATTCCAAAGGCCTCGGTTTCCTTTTTAATATCGTCTCCCTGCACCATTTTGCTAATGTCCAGGGTCAAGCTCTTGGGAGCGACATACATGGAGGCTGCGGCGCTAATGGCCCAATTGACAAAATTGGAGATGAGAGGCAAGTTCAAGATATTGGGGGCCCTTTCAACCATTGGAGTGCAGCCAGCTTGCACCTTGGGAACTCCCATCAAAGTTATGGTCATGGTCTTTAGGAAGGGAGGCTCAGGACTGAGCTGAAGTCTGACACGTGCGGTAGCAACGAGGCCAATTAGCTCAACCCATATCGGAAGAGGAACGCCAAAGAGGCCTTTGATTCCCAGGTAAAAGACGAGCTGCATTCCCATGTTTCGCGCTTTTGAGGCGATGTCAGCGCCCGAGGGCTTTGCGTGATATGCGACTGAAACTTCCATGTTGTAAAACGCTCCTGCTTGTGACACGGCCGCAAGCTCATCTTCGTCCATGACCTTTTCATTTTCTTTGTGGATTTCGTCCTTGATGTCCTGAACGTGAGAGTCTGGGAGGGCTCGCATGTTGAGAATACGGAGAGGGTTGTTTCCCTGCGAAATATCGGCTACTCGCACATGCTCAATAATGCCTGGTACAGACGCGGCCATGACATCTTCGATGCTGCGCAGGGGGTTAGCACCTGTTTGTGGCAGAAACTGAAATGGTGAGATGAAACTTACGTGTCGGCAACACCGGCAAACATTTCAGGGTTGATCATGCCCCAAAAGACGCCGATTGCGGTATTCATCCATTCGACAGACTCCGGAATCAAGTTGATGGTGGCAGTTTCGCCACGCTCCTGCTCGCTGGACCACTCCAAGTCTCGTCCTTGGCGGATCAGTTCCTTCACCCACAAATGGACGCCAGAGGTGACGCATATAGCCAGGGGAATCAGGCCAAGGAGCCCGCCGCCAAACAGCCTACCGAAGAAGACGATACCCATGAAGATTCCAGCGCACAAGGCGTTTGATCGCAGTTCAAGAGAGGCAAACATTGGTTCGTAGCTGACCGACGGAGTCTTGTAAAACAGGACTGACGTCTTCTCACTACGAATGGGTACGTCGGAAGTTGATCCCTCTTGGATGGGATCGGGGGGCGCAGTTACATCTTGAGCGTAGCGGTACTCTTCACCAGATTGTTGAGATGAGGTAGCGATGGTGGCAGGCTTTCCCAGGTTCCCGTTAGGAACAGACATCTGTTTGAAAGGTTAGGTGATCATGAGGCTATCAAGACGCGTTGGCAGTTGGAAGAAGGCATACCTGTGGGTTTTCCACGGCTTCGGTGAAATCGATATCCGCATCACGAATTTCAACGTCCTTTCCGGTGACTGGATCACGCACTTTGCGCGTGCCCTTTTTCTTGAGAAGCTCGTTGCGATGGATTTTGACATCGGGATTACGCTTGTTGCGCCTGAGTTCGGCGTCAATCTCGGCATCTCGTTGCTTCTTCTCGGCGTCGAGACGCTGCATAAACTCCTGGATGTTGGGCACGCGGTTGGTGGCGCTGTAGTGCTGCCCGCCAGAGGGCACCACATGGTCGTCGACGTTCATGGCGCCGGTGCTGAAAGAAGCTTGTCTCTGGTTTGGGAGGATGAGAGACAAGTGCTTCTGGTTGATGAATGAATTCGAGGTTGAGGACTGAACTCGGGATCGTTGTCGACTCTATTCCATAGACATTGGAGAATTCAAGATCAAACTAGGTAAGATCTAGGTAGGTATGACGACGAGCGAATCCGCAGATATACATCCGATGGTGCTCGATTCCCTTCTGACAGCCTCAACGGCAGCCACCACGCATTCGTACAGAAGAGCAACCAACGCGGGGAATAAATGCGCCTTGGCAAGAGCCGTAGAGCAGGACCAGTTGTCGAGATGGACAAAGTCAATTTGAGTCGCTTCCATGGCGCCAACTTATTTGCACAAGCCGGCCGTGCCGTGGCAAATGTCGATGCCCAGCCATCAGAAGCTGCAAACTTGATCCGCGCAACCTGACTTCGATGACGTATTGTGATGGCCGCCACGAGCTAGAGGCAGCACATCAGACAAGTTGGTGGGGATCTAGCTTCCAGCTCGAGCTGCAGATGATTGAACTGTCTCATCTTGAGCTTGGCAGCGCAGCTCCAGTGTTTGCAAGTGCTGTAATGCAGCTGGCTGGGCAAACTTTGGCGCTTTCGTCATTCTGGCGATTGAGGCCACAGCGTTCGCGGCTCGGGAATCCTCCCCCATCAGTCACTGCGAGGACGTGGGTGCTATCTACAGAGACCACGCACTGTGAGACTTTGCTTTCCGTGCTGTGCTTTGCTGTGCTTTGCCTGTGCTTGTGCTTCCATCGGCCATCCATATCAATCGACATGTCGCAACGACGTAACCATGAGCAGTGATCGTATCTCCCGCTTCAGATGATGCCACCTTGTCGCACAAGAATCATCGAAAAATGCATCAAAGGACAATCATGCCGTAAACCATGTCGCAAAAGCAAAGATCGCCAAGCCGAGAGATCTCGAAAAATGGGCGTGTTGGGAAGCGATCGGCTCGAGATTGCGTAGATGGCGCGGGTGGAGAGCGCTGAAGCTTGGTCTGGTTTTGGCTGAGCCACCATCACCATCATCTCATCCATGGCCTAAGAACTAGGGAGGGCTAGCGGGCCAAGCTGAAGCAGAAAATCAGGGAGAAGAGCGAAAGAATCTCGTCTGCCGGAGGGCTTGTCCCGAATCGAGCGAATCGAGCGGGTGAATCGCCGCACCTTTTTTCCCCTTTGACGTTGTAAAAAGGTTGATACGGTTAAATGTTGAGGGCAAGGATTAAATGCTTCTTGCGGGTGTCGCTGGATGGACAGAAGCAGGAGGCACGATCCTTCCGGGAGCTAAACCATGACTCAGCAGGGGCAGTTCAGCTGCTGTTCCAGGGCTATTACAGGGTATTACAGCACTAAACGGAACCTCCATGGACTCCCGTCGATATTACTGCAGGCAAACAGCCATGGAGGCCCGAGGTCAGTTCATCTCCGCCGTCATCACAATGGAAATGGTGAGATTAATTTGTCGCTGAGTCCTTCGAGATTAGGAAAGTAAAAAGGCCTCATCTAGGTATCCTAATATTATGTATGACTGTCATCAATCAGCTCCAATTTCGCTAATAAACCCGGAACAACACGCTTTTCCCACCCCATGCATGTTATGGACTGCTATCAATATGCACGTTCACGATGCCTTCATGCTGGCCATCACTTCATCCACCTTGACCGCAGCCTCCATGCTGTGCTGCAGTACCGAAATCTCTTCGCCGCTCAATCGCCTCCTCGTCGCTCCCACCATGCAGCTCATGTCCTTCTTCCCTCCCTTTTCCCACTTGCCATCCATCATCCAGTATATCGGTACCTCGTACCCGTCTGAGTCGACCAGCTTGTTCTTTAGCAGGCTCCCGTTATACCACAGTAGCTTGTCCTTTTCATCCGTATGCGCAATCACAAAGCTGCATACCGCCTTTTCATTGGGTTTCCCTTCCTTTTCCCACCCCACGATGGAGCCATAGTGCTCCTCAAATTCATATTTTGATCCGGCAAGCTCCAGCCCAAGCCACCACGTCTCCTTATCTCCGTAGGTGATCCTGTAGGAAACCTCGTCTCGTACTGCCCATGAGTTTTGCCATGCGATGTGGAGGAGGCCAACAAAGACTTCGGTTCGCGACTTGTCGAGGACGACGACCCCTGAGTCGCATTCTTCCGCGTAGTCTTCGGTCCAGACGAGAGATTTGTTCATCGCTGGTGACGGCTCCTTGATTTGGTCTTTCCACCACTCGTGTCTGTCTTTGAAAGAATGCTGCCATAATAGGCGATCGTGGAATAAATACGCTCCGTTTTCGACATATGCTCGTTGTTGAAAAAGCACTTCGGGTGATTGAAGGAACACGGCATCGGTGTCGATGACAATGACGTGTTCAAAGGTAGATGCTAGAGCTGCAAACGCTTTGATGGCCCAGCCCTTTCTCCGAAGACGCAGAGTTTCATCGTCGAATACGGTCCACACATCTAGGAATTCCGTATTGTTTGTCTTGTCAAACGACAGAAGGGCATCGCGACGTTCCTTTGGCAGGTCAGAATCCCCGGCATAGGCAATCTGGATGGGCAGCGAGCAGCCAAAGACACCTCTGAGAGAAGCAATCAAATGTCCCGCAAACCTGATTTGGACATCACTCCCTCCGGCAGGGATGACGATCCCCTGTGAACCTTTGGTAAAGGAGCGCCGTAAGTCCAAAAGCGGTGTTTTGCCACCTTTTTTGCGTGGCTCCGGGCTGAGAAATGGAAATAGGGAGGTGGCCGTCGTCTCGATCGCTACAACAAGCCTCTCTTTCTCAAAGTCGCGCAGTGTAAACCCCCAAGGGCCATTGAGGCCATCAAGCCATCGGGTGAGGCTGCGAGACCGTTGACCAACTTCCCAAAACTTGTCCTTGTATGGAGGCTCGATAGGATGCCTGCGGTAGTCTCTTGCTATCCTTAGGATGTCCCTGAGAGATGCATTGGTCGGATAGTGTGAATCCAGTGTCTCTATGATAACATCGCCAGCGACGTCACGAACACTAAAGTAGAGTACAATGGCAACGACAACGAACAAGACGGCGGTTCTTGGTGAACGTTGAAAACAAGCGCGTAAACGAGGGAGAGATCTACGCATTATGATACGACAAGAGCATAAGATAGAGCGGCAATTGGGCAACTAGAGACGAAAAAAGCAATGCCAAGAATACTGAATGGGAGAGCAATGGATCTAAAGAGACTCCCCCCGCCATGGAGAGTGACAGTTCCGGACAGGAGAGTCCACGAGTAAGACGAACCACGGGTTTGGATTACGAAATAACGGCTAGTTTTCCGCATCTGCTTCTTCTAGCAGGGAACGGCATTAGGAGTACACGTACACGAACTTGTAGCTGTCATGCCCTCTCTGCCATGGTGCCACTTTTGCATCCCTGTCAAAGTATTGCTACTGCATGTACTAGTATTGGCCGTTTCTCCTAGGCCTATTGCCTCAGTTCGACTATTTCAAGGCCGCGTCTATGGCACCCATGCCACTGTTTCAAGCCCTGTCGAGCCTCATCTTCGTATTTACGAGTAACTTTAATACTTTAAACCCCATTCTATTTTGTGATATATTACAGCCTCCGTGTTTCACATTGCCGCGCCCTCCATTCGGCGGTGTTCGGTCTATCGGCTTACGTCTTTGGCACCAGACGATACTGTATGTACACGCAATGATCACGTACTGCGCCACGCAACCCACTGCAAATACGAGTTTTCACAGCCAACTAACCAACCTTGTCCAACTCCGTGCATCAAATGGATAGGCCTACAAGATAGAGCTGAGAACCTCTTATGCGTGTGTGGATGAACCATGTACTATGTAGTAAATGGAATTGTCAACAACCCTGTTTGAACTGGCCGTTGCATCCCCAAAGGTACACCGTGTGCCGCATGTCACAACATACAACATGTCGGCATTTATTTGATTCGCTGCGTCTCACTAGACGTTCTTTGACATTGTATTTACCCAAGTCTTGGCAGTCGGGGATCTATACCATTGATTCATGTGCTGTAATTCTCAATTGGTAATGTCTTACCACACAATTGGCTGCTCCCATCATGGCACTTTGTACTGAGTGTGGAGCCATTATACCAGGTAGGCATCGGTTAAACGGCCTACAGTATCATGATTAGTATTTTCGATGCGATTTCCTTGTATCATACGACCTCTTTTTTTTTCATTATCCTTAACCAAAAAGTTGCCATAGGAAACCAAATTTCTAGATATGCATATCCAAAGTGACGGAGTTGAAGCGGGCACGTCAATGTCTCTATTCAAGCAATTCCCATAGAAAGGCTCAACCAAAGTCTTCATCATATATCATGCTAGTCAGGTGTACTCCATAATGAATCCCCCACCTATCCTTTACGGGCTCGAGCTGCACTCTAATCCCTACATTCACTGTTGACTATCCACCAATTGTATAGATGTTGGACGAATACGGCACAATTATCTCCCCGACATAGCCAGCCTTGTATACTGGTGTTGGACTAAAAGAGATACCTATTATTCTTCCAAATATACAGCAAGATAGTTTCTTCAAGGGGGTTCATGACAATCTAGAACAACTAGTCATACATGGACAAAAAGCAGGAAAAGAAGCCTTGGTAACCAATCATCTTCATCCGTCTTGTATGAGCTATATCAGTTGTTCAGGCTATTTGGTACTTTCTGCAACTGCCATTGTAGTCATTTAGCCCAGATTATCTCTCCACAACCACTTGACCAGGATATCACAAGTCACTACCGTTGGTTCTATTTCAATTGTTGTGCCGAGCCCCGAAGATGGATGCGCGCCTCGGTCTAACATGACTTGGATTACGAATGCTCCAGAGCTTGCTGATCTATCAGGGCAGGAATCATCTCCTGAAATGGCAATATGGCGGCCCAAAGCATGAAGAGGGCGGGAACAAGTTCGTATTCGGGCGTCTATCGTGTTTGTTGCTGGGTCATGCCAGTCGGCAAATATGGTTTGTTGGGATTCATAATCAATCGTGTTCCGAAAATTAAGAACACGTTCCGATAATTAAGGGCATGTTCCGAAGACCATGTTCCGATAATTAAGAACATGACCGGGAAAAAAGAATGTGACCAGGAAAAAAGAACATGACTGGAAAAAAAAACTTGCATTTTCCAAAAAATAATAATTATAGAAGCCTCTCAGAAGGCTAATATGAAGCTGAAAGGTAAGTAGCTTCATTACTGTCGCGTGGTGCGGCACTATTGAGGCGCAGCCAACTTTGAGTGTATCAAGATGCACCCTGTTAAGTGATAGCTCAAGTTATACAGGGCGGAGTACACATTGATGGGTTGAAACAAGCGAGCAAGCGTCGCATGAAGGAAGAGTCCTCAGTTAGAGGGGGGAAATGGATTCTTGGGCGTCTAGTCGACGAATACGATGAATACGACAGTATCTGCCGAGTAAGAGGGATGGCCTATAGCAGAGACATTGAACAACACTGATTCTATGGATTTCTAAGTTGTTGGTAAGTTGGGCAGCAAACTGCTCATTGTGTGAGGTTTGGGAAAGGGGGTGAGAGATTTATTTCATAGCTGGCTTTTCTTTACGGAAACATGCCTCATTAGGTTGTCACTTGTCAAAGGATGGAAATTCTTCAACTATCTTATACATACTCCGTATATGTATATGAAAGGGGAAACCGGTATCTGATGAGTATAGCATCATGTGCTATGTTATGCCCACACGAGTCATTTAGCCAAGGCATAGTGTGCTGGGTTATGATGCTGCACTACTTCCCCATTAGTGTCATGATTCACCAGCTTTGTGAATACCTGCCTCACGCGTTAGAGTCATACGAACGGTGCTGTTGAAGACTTCTCCTCGTATTTGTACTTCCTTACTGGGATCGGCCGCTGAGGTGGAGTTGGTGGTGTGATGCAATTCGCAGCGATGTCTCCTTACTTCAGATAGATATTAGCTGAAATTTACCCCCAGACAAGAGGTACTAACACTGTATCTAGCATTTGAGGGTGCATGTATAGCTTCTCAAGACGTGTAATGGAGATTCCTTCCTCTCTTCAGATTGTGATAATCAGCTGAGTTAACTGGCTTAATCTTGCTGTGAATGGCTGAGTAGTGCGTCATATGAAAAGAAGACTGCAGCTTGTAGCGTAGAGCGTATAGCGTATAGCACAATAGTGTATTAAAGAAGATGTGATGAAATGGGATGCTAGTTACATCTTCGGAGCGTCCTTCTTCCACATCAAGAAATCGAAAATTGCCGTTATAAAACCAGTCAGCAGGCTAAACTGAGCAAGCAGCCACATCATTACAAAGTGGTAAAAGGCGACATGTCGACCGCGTCTAAGCAGCACCCGCTCATGCTGCGACTTTTCAACCTCCCAAAACCTTTTATATCTCTCCACTGCAACCGGGCCGTCTCCTTTTCGGATCTGTTCAAGCCATCTCTCATCTGGATTTAGAAGCAAATGGCGAATCTGGCCCTTGCCCCTGCCTGTAGCAGAATCTTGACAATGTCCCAATGAGCTCTTATCACGGCTGCGTTGAGAGCAGTGCGATATTTACCGCAAAACCCATTGGACGATACATCAGCTCCATGATCCAGTAATAGTTGTATTGATGCCGTCTGGCCCGAGTATGCTGCTGCTTGTAAAGCAGTGCCAAATATTCCACCGCGGGCATTAACATCAATACCGGGACATTCATCGAGGAGCATCTTTACCGCGTCAGTAGCAATGTCGATTAAATGAAGCCGTATGCCGGGCGTATCGGATTCTCGGCGGTACCAGCGTTTGCGCGGATGTCCATTTTCATAAATGTCGTACGCGACCGAGCAGGCCGCTTGGAGCGGGAAGCCATACTTGCCCCCCCTGAGATTAATGTCGGCGCCGCGATCGAGAAGCAGCCGGACCCTCCTTCTCACCGTCTCCGACACGGCAAACAGATGTACCGTTTCGCCCTTGCCCAGTTTGCGGAGGGTTCCTTTAAGAGAGAGAATACAATGAAGGGCGGAACCAAACTCGCCAGACGCGTAACCATTGGCATCAGCACCGTGATCCAGCAGAAGCTGCATTTGAGCGTTTCCATCGTCATCACCACTGGCATGAAAGCTAGCAGCAGCTTGAAGTGGACTGGCACATTCGCTGCTTTGCACAGCAGCCGTGACGCTCGCTCCGTGTTCAAGCAGCAGACGTATGATCCTAACTTGGCTTTTGTCCTCACGGTGTGAAGCACATGCTGCTTGTAGTGCCGTCCCAAATCTTCCACCCCCTGCATTCACATCAGCGCCCCGTTCAAGCAGAAGACGCACAATCTCTTCACTCCCTTGCCAACGAGGCGAGGCACAGACTATCTGAAGCGCAGTTCCATGTTCGTCACCAGTGACTGCGTCAATATCGGCACCATGATCGAGTAGCAGGCGTACAATCTCAAGCTGGCTGTTGCTTAGACTTTTGGCACATGCCGTCCGTAGAGCGGTTCCGAATGTTCCACCCTCGGCATTCACATTTGCTCCTCGTTCAAGCAGAAGAAGCACTATGTCTTCACTTCCTTTCCATCGCATCGAGGAACAGGCTGCTTGAAGTGCAGTTCCATATTCCTCGCCTGTGACTGCGTTGACATGGGCTCCGTAGTCGAGCAGTAAGGTTACCATGTCGAGGTCCCCCAGGTTACACGCTGCTTGCAGTGCGTTTCCGAATTCACCACCCTCTGCATTTACATCGACACCCAGTTTGAGAAGAATATGCATCGTTTTGATACCTTCCCTAGAGCAACAAGCTGCTGCTTGTAGCACAGTGCCATAGACGCCGGCTTTGGCATTGACGTCAGCTCCATGGTCAACAAGTAGCTGTATCATGTCTGCTTTTGTCCCAAGACCCTTGGGGCTGTAACAAACCGCTTGGAGTGCGTTGCCGTATGTTCCTCCTTGTATACCCACATCGGCACCATTTTCTAGGAGCAGCTTTACCATATTCAAGCAGCCCCTGTATGCAGCCCTCTGTAGTGCTGTTCCGTGAGATTCCCCCACAATGTTCACATCAGCACCATGGTCGATTAGAAGCTGTGCTATTTGAATGCATGCAGGAGAACACCTGAGTTTGTGATGTCCACATGCTTTGTGCAACGCAGTCTCACCCTTTGCGTCTTGGGCATTTGGATCGGCCCCAAGGCTGAGTAAGAGTTCCAGTCTGCGAAATTCTCCCTCCACGCCGATGGAAAGGCCGAATGTGCGTTTCAACTGAGGAAATATTCTCTCCATGCCAGGCCTGTAGTTTGTAATCACCTCGTGGAGGGGATAGCCTCCCATTCCACCTAGGCTGACGTTGGCTCCATGTTCAACCAGCAAATCGAATGCTTCCCAGTATTTTGCCTTTGCTACGTCATAAAGAGCCGTCTTTTCCATGTTTCCAGTACCACGCTTGTTGACGTCTGCTCCATTGTCAAGCAGGAACCGAAGGCAATTCATATTCCCTGCAGCCGACAACAGAACGCATCCGGCTTCGTTAGAAGGGCCGTTGATGTCCGCCCCGCGCTCTATCAGAAGCTTGAGCATATTGAGATGCTCATCCTTTGCCGCAGTTTGCAACGCTGAACCCCATCCTCCGCGCTGAGCGTCAACATCAGCACCTCTGTCTAAGAGCAAGTTTACCATTGTGAGGTTCCCTCGGAACACGGCCAGCTGGAGCATGTCCCCCCGGCTTTATTATCTCCAGAATCGCCCTTAGTAGCCGTTATTGCCGATGCATCCGCGTTGGCGCCCTTGTCTAGCAAAAGTCGAACAACTCGTAGACTGCCTCCACGAATCGCATAGTACAACGCTACATCGAAATCCTCTTGCACAAAGTATTGGTTCACACCGAATCTCTGTGAAAGTACATGTCCAGTTAAGAGAGGAAAGCCGCGCCAGGCTGTAAAGCAGTACGGCCGCATTAGCATTTCTGCCATGTCTGAATAGGTAAGCTCTTGCATTCTTCGCCACTGATCTTTGAACATTTTGCTGCCCACAATCATATTGAGCAAGCTTTGGCTTTGCATGGCAAGACATGTTGCCACTTTGTCAACTGCTTGGGCCGTCCAGATTTTGTAAGGCACCATTTCGAGATGCAGTGGCCAGTAGCTGGTTGAATAGCTCTTCAAAACATGTCGAGTCTGGATGGTTCTGCTGTCCGGAGTGCTCAAGTATACATGGTACGCAAGGCACCAGCACGCAATCGAAAGATGAGCGTCTGCTTCACTAATTCCAAGCGATATCGCATCATCTCGGTAAATTCGACCAGAGGTTAAATTTTCCTTGACCGAGAAATGTGCCAAGCGGACGATGCCAAACTCCACGAGAACAAGTCCCGAGAAGTACGCCAAGACATCCTGGGAATCGAACAATTGCTCCGATTGATTCAGACGCTGCATTATGTTCTGGCTTGTATCCATGTCGCTTGGCCGCATGATGAAGATGTGCGCCAGTTGGTCCACGGAGAGGGGTGTAAATGAGAAGGCGAGCCATTTCAGACAACTTAGGATCTGCTCTTGGTATTTGGGATCAATCATGCAAAGTATCCTCTCATATGTCTGATCAAGCCCTTTGGGGAGATTTAACAATGCCTGTTTTATTTCACTCGACGATCTGAGGTTCCGCAGTACTTCAAATTGACAACGAACGTATTGAAACCTTGCAACGCAATTAGCAACACGAAATTCTTCAGTAAGCCGAGCAACGGAATCCCTTTAAAACTTACATTCCGTCTGATCTTTCAATCAGAATCTCCTTGACTTTCTGCTTTGTGACATCTGACCAAGATTTATAGTTGACATCGGCGAGCGTCGAGTCTATGTATTGGCCGATATCGCGCTTGATTGCTTCTCGGTGCATGTAAGAAGACAGATCGAATTCTATCCTCGTGGGATCAGATAAATAGCTTTCAATTTCGGCATAGATATCTGCTTCTTTTCGGCTTGTACACATCACATGAAGATTATCAGGTGCAGCATTCAGGATGTAGCGCAACGTCTTTAGGAGGTCTTCACGCCGCCCACCAAGTTCTGGGCATTCATCCAATGCGTCAATAATAATGTGCACTTTAGAAAACCCGCGCAAGGTCGCAATCAGCGCTTCTTGAAGCTCCTCGGTAGGTGGGCGCATATCTTGGTCTTTGTGTTTCCTAAGTCGTGCAATTGAGTCGGGCATGTTGGGGCGGCAGCAGCAAATTTGCTTGATGAGAGACGCAAGCATTGCATCTCTTTCCTGCTTTTTCACGTCGCTAAAGCTAAAGTAATAGTACGCCGTAGCGATTGTAGCATCATCATTGTGTTTGCTTTGCAAGAATTTGATGACTGAGGAGCTTAAAACAGACTTTCCAGAGCCAGCTGGATAGGGTATGTTAGGTATAAGAGGGAACTTGAAAAGAGAGTAAGAGAAGACACGAAACTCACCCTTACCATGAAGCCATAAAAGAGAGCGACGATTGCTCATCCATGACTCGAATGCTTCGCCTTCGATAAACCATTCACTTGTGCCAGCTTCATGCCTGTTACGAGCTGCATTGTACATGTCCGATGGATCAACGTCACATAGCCAGCGATAGAAATCCCGGTGCTCTTGTTTCGCATTGGCTTCCTCTACTGCCCTGCGGAGGCTGGAAATATCCGCACCAGCAGTCATTAAACTGTGCATCGTTTCCGTGTGTCGCCTCTCAGCTGCCGCGCATTCTTCATTATACTGTTCATCGCTCCAGGCCTGGTTGATGGCACCCATCTGATGCTCCTGGCGCTGTATCTGTTCCATCAAACCAACCCAATTATATCGCCCGACAAGATCACGAGCCAAGCGAGTGGCCCCATCATTGGCGTAGTAGCAGTAACATGTCGCCTGGAACTTTAGTATCTGCCGATATAGCTTTTCCAGAGAGCCCTTGTAAAGTACATGCGATACAGCAGACGATTGGTCGTCGCTTTGTCTTGATTCATAGCGTCGATGATAGAGATGCTCTCTCATTCGACCCTGGACAATGAGTAATGAGATGTACTCTAGGCCTTTGGCAAGGGATGCAGCTTGATCCATGGGATTCAAAAACAGCTAAGCACCTGATTCAGCCAACCCACTCCATGACGGAGAATCCACAAGTCACACTCAAAACATACCGACAGCAATGCGCTGACGCCAGCCCACGCCAATGATGCATAGGGGTTGGAAGCCAAAGCTGTGGTGAGAAAGTCATTGGCCAGTTTGACAACGCCCAAGATGGGCTGGACAACTTCGGCCGGCTGAACCTCTGAGCTACAAAACGAAAACTTCCAAATGTTTTTCTGGACCTCTTCCATCTTACATTGTAGCATGACGTTCATCCACCTCCCCTTGTTCTCCTCTGCGGCTAAAGCCGATCCCAGGGCGGCAGTGACGCTTCCGCGGAGTCTCGCCTCATATTCCTCCATGAGTGGGCCGTCTTGTTGTTGTAGTTTCTTGTACGTGAGATTCCAGAGTTCACCAATGGGAGTGTTTTGATACTCGTCATCATCGCCCAATGTGGCTGTGTTTGGTGATGTGTTGGACCAGGGCAGAAGAACAGAAGGACCTGTCACCTCGCATTAATCAATCCTTATGTTCATCTTGTGAGAGAATCATCTGGATGAATCCTACTATGCGAGTTTCTGGACTCTTGAGCCTGCTGTGTGGCCGATGAGCTGGTAGGTCCATCTTCGTCTTTGCTTCTAAGCGAGAACAATTCCTTCACCCTCTCCGTCTTATCCTTGATCCTGTCGATTCTGGACGACTTTCTCATGTTGTGCAACTCATTTTCCTTGTTGACAAAGGTGCGGGAAAGGACAATAAAACGCTCATGGTCCCATGAGAGACTCAAAGAAGCAGGACCGACGTTTGATGCCTGAATGAGGCGAAAGGTCACTTACATAGCCACAATCTCCTGCAGCGGTGTGGTTCAGCTCGGAAATCCCCTCATTGTACTAAGAGCATTATTGGTCCAGCGCGGCCTCGACTGGTCCAATGGATTTAAGCATTATACAATGCGTGTATTGTTTTGACGCTGCCAACAGAGATGATGCTTTGGGCATCTGATGTAGAATTCTCGAATGACAAGGTACAGGGTCTCCAAAGTACATGTACCAGTGGACGTTGCATGTACACGTATTTATGGAGTTTGGTCACTCTAGACTCGATTACGCCCGTAATGCTTTAGCACAGGTACCTCCACGTACCGCAGGGATCGGATCGATGCCTTTGCGCTAACAAAAGGTACATGCGCTGCGCCTCTCTTCTTGCAAACTACAAACGGAACAAGCGTCATGTCGTCAGGTACTTGATCACCATGTGGCGGCACATTTATCCGTCCAAGGACGACCGCGCCTTGGCAAGATCCATTGATCTGTTCCGCCTCATCGTCATGTATGGCCATCACGTGTGTTCCTGAAGGATTCTCTTTCGCCTTGCACGCGGCGAGGCTGTTGTTGGTTTGCTCTGTATACTCTGTGCATGTACTCCGTTTGCACAATCTTATAAGACGACGTCACCACCGGCTGTGCACATCCTGTGATCATCGAGAGCATAAGCAACACTATATAGCTCTGGCATCCTCCATCAACAGCGTCACCAGTGTCTCTCATTCTTCATAGCAAAAAAAACAAACTTATACCCTCTTCTTGAAGAAATCATGACCAAAGAGGCGTCCAAGGGCGAGGCGCCGCCAAGCTACACCACGGCAACGGAAGATGTTGTAGATGCCACTGATGCATCTCAAAACATTGACGTTACCGCCGCCTTTGCCAATCTCTCCCTCCCTGCCGGCGCAGCTACCGGCGGCCCTCATGTTGACACCACTCTCGCTCACTTGAAGCTTCTCCACGCCATCGACGCTCTCAAGGAAGATGTGGGCTATACCGACGGTCTCTACGGCATCTTTGACAGCCGTGCCAAGTGGGACACCGAGATCCTTCACGGCGCGGCTCTGCCTCCAGGGGTTCAGCTAGACAAGCTTGGTGAAGGTGACAAGGAAAAGCTTGCTCTTAGTCGCCTGCGCGAAAAGCGATGGGCCATTTTTCTTGCGCGAGCAGTGGATAGATATGAGGCGTGGTGGAACGCAATGGCCCGGAGCAAGACCATGTTGACCGAGGAAGACATGTCGACGCCAGATAGCCCCAAGTATATCGCCTTTTCGACCAGTCGAAAATCACTGGGTTGGACCAGAGACTCGATTCCACCGTTGGGTAAGTCATTTCTTGACATAGCTCAGAAGCGGACTTATCACTGTGTTTGTAGACGATCTTTAGCTGATACAACTATCTAGACGTCCTCATGGTCATGCATGCCCACATGTTGAACCCCAGAGCCTTCCTCGAAGACACCATGCGCGCCGGCTTGGTTGAATACTGGGCCGCGGGCATGTCGTGGAAGGCAGTATCTGAGGGCATCACCGTGAATTTCGAGGAAACCCCCAGTGAAGCAGCAAAGAGCAACTGGCTTCTGACGGGGCGTCAATGGAGCAACTCGGCAGATGCCATGGTCAAGACGCTCAAGTGCCCGTGGTGCAAGGTGGACATGCAGGTTCCTTGGACCACCTGCGGAGCCGTCGAAGATGCAGACACGTCCATGTAAGTGTCGCCTTGTTGAGTGGCATTCAGAACAGCTCTTGGCAACTAACACTCGATGGAATACAGATCCATTGGCATCCTTGGGAGCGGATATGGCGACGGCAACTTCTCGCACCAATGCCCATCCTGCGACAAAACCGTCAACAAGGAAATCCTGTCCCTCGCCAAGTTCGTCCACGATGCTACTCTTTTGCTCGGCAAAGGCGTCCCCATGCCCGGCACACTGCTCGACATTTCGTCCGGCCAGCCGTCACTCACGCCCAACCCGCTGGTCGTCCCAAACTTCACGCGCATGTTTCCCAACCGCATGATCCGGCACGAGCTGCGCATCAAGATTGTCGAGCTCCTCGATCCGAAAGCGCAAAGCCCCACGTCCTCGCCGTCCATGGCCGACGTGCGCGACCTCATTGAAAAGACGATCCGCAGCGACGAGGCCGTCCGCCGCATCGACGGCCCGACGCGCCGCGGGGGACTCCAGCTGATACGGCGCGATGCCAAGATCGCCACGCGCAAGATGATGAGCCGCTACTGGGAGAACTTCTCGCCCTTTGCGCTCGACCTGTGCGGCGCCGTCATGCGCCAAGGCGTCTTTGTCGAGAAAATGGTCAAGCTCGACTGGCTGCACAGCCCGTCCGCCAAGGCCACCATGGGCCGCCTCATCACAAAGTACGAGCGCTTCATGCACATAATCAAAAAGAACCCCTTCAAGATGGCCGTTCCTACACTAGACGTCGATCTGGCTTGGCACACACACCAGCTGAGTCCCCAGGATTACTACACTTACACCGTAAAGGAGACGTTGAAGTTCATCGACCACGACGACAAGATTGAAGAAAACGAACTCAGTGACGCATTCGAGTGGACGACCAAGACGTATCAGGAACTCTTCAAAGAAGTATACAGCGAGTGCACATGCTGGTACTGCGAGTGTAAGCTCTCCTCCTCCTCCCTACCACCATCCATCTACTGGAAACTAACAAACAAACCCCCCCCCCCCAGCCATCCGCGTCTCCCAGGGCTCCAAAATCGGCAAAATCTTCAACGTCTCCTCCAGCCAAAGGCTCGCCGACATCTTCCACGACTCCGGCACCGCCAAGCTCTGCCCCCCCGACAACTCGGCACACATCTCGGCGCACAACTCGGTCCGCACCCTCGAGACCCCCGAGCGCGCAAAGTTCACCGCCTACATCCGCGCCCGCCAGAACCGGCGCCTCAACGAGGCCTACCAAAAGGCCGCCAAGCGGGCAGAGAAGAAGGGGAGGGCCCTGCCGCCCAGGGACGAGTATTACGACCATTGGGGCTACAACTACTACAGTAAGGAAAAAGAAACCAACTTCTCCTCATGTTCCGGCTTGAAACAAAACCATAATGCTGACATCAAGTGTTAAGTGTACGGCCCGTTCATGTATCCCATCTACTTCGCCCCAGGCCTGTACTACGGCTGGGACCCGTGCTACATGGCCGCGGGAGATGGAGCCTGGGCCAACTGCGCCGCCGGAACCTGTGGAAACGGAAACATTGCCGCGGGAGGCTGTGGAGGCCCTGGTGGATGCTCCGTCAACCCAGTAAGTTGCACGACATGCTCCCTTGGATTGGGGTCCCAGTTTTGTCGCACGCTAATCAATGAATCAACACAGGGCCAGGGTGCATGTGCTTCCGCAGCTGGTGGAGCGGCATGTGGTATTGGAGGAGGCGGCGGCGGATGCGGTGGAGGAGGAGGAGGAGGAGGAGGAGGATGCGGTGGTGGTGGTGGTGGTGGTGGTGTGGATGCGGAGGTTGTT